>SKCR01026667.1:0-181021 GCA_019454045.1 Zanthoxylum bungeanum | reverse complement strand
AATGGCAACACATGAAGGCTTCTATAGAGTGGGTCCAAAACTATTTCACTTGACCAAGTCATACCAGATTGACGTACCAGCAATTCGGAAGTCAAGTACCTTTTGACGAATCAAGTCGAATTAAGCCCAACACCAAATATTCGGCCAAGACAAGACTTATTAGGCTTCAAAACACATCATTAATCTAAATACATAAAGGCCACGAATTTTTGGGGATTTTATGTCAGGGAAACAAGTTGGCTATGGCTTTGAAAAACGTGCCACCTTTGTTGGATTTTTGTGATTTTATTGTTTTTCCTTTATTGAATTTTTTGGCAAATATTTTGATTAGGTCTTTATTACTTTAGACTTTTATATTAAGTTGTCTAGGTTGTTAAATGACTATTAAGGGCATAGTCTTTAAGTAGCCATTAGTTAGCCATTAAGGATTTTTTAGTCATTTTATGTCCATTAGGATTTCTTTCTCTGTACTATATAAACTATTATCTTCTTAATGGAAAGGTAATTATCCATTTTGAATTTGCTTCATCTTGAAAGCTTTCTATATCCAAAATTTCTTAAGGGAGGGATTCCCCTTATTTTATGCAATCGACTTATCTAAGGCGTGGCAACCTTAGTGGCGTCTCCGTGCTAGCAGAACACTACAAGGAATCATCTTAAGGGTTCTCAAAGACAAGTTCTTTGTCGGTATTCTTTGTGGCCTTGGAAGGGTTTTGTTCCTACAAAATCAAATTCACGGTTCTTGGGGTTCTATCCATTGCGAGGGGTTTGCTTGGCCTAATCCTCCAAGTGAGATCCACATCAGAGAGAGAGAAAGCTAATTGGTCATGACCCGAGCTAGTAATAAAGATTTCCTTTTTGCTCTCGTGGACATAGGTTGGACGTTGGTCTCACATAAAGATCCATGAGGTACCAGATTATGTCGCGACCCTAGAACAGGCAAGGCTATTTATGTTGTTGGAAGAAGATGAGAAGGTAGCCTGATGAGGAGCTACTTGAGTGCCAAAAATGCCAAGGCAAGAGAATCAGTGTGATGTCAGCGGGAACCGGAGAGGATCGACCCCAAGATAGCAGGAATTTAGGCTGATAACTCTGGGCAATCCAACACCCGAGAGGCAGCACTCGGTCAAGGTTTCTCATGTTATAGAGGGAACATCATACACCGCCTTAAACAGAACGTTGGCTCAAATAGCTTAGGAGATTCAAGATAAGGGCGTATTGACTGAGACTGAGCCTGACCCGAGGAGATTCCCGATTGAGAAAAGAGATCACAATGCCTATTGTACACACCATAATGTGAAGAGATATACCACAGAAAGATATTGGTACTTGCAGGAACATGTGGAGGATATGGTAAAAAACGGCTAACCTAAGGAGTGTATTGACCACGAGGCTATAAGGATCCGTCAGCGAAGGGATCAAAAGCCAATGTTCACAATAGCATGGGGAATGACGTTGGCCGGGGATTCGAGCCAGGCGAGAAGGAATTATTTTTGGACCACCGGAACCGAAGTAATTGTTACAGAAATGAGTCCTACAATATAAAAAATGAGGCCAGTGCCAATAATGTTCACTGAAGAAGACGCTCAGGGCGTTAGATATCTACATGATGATGTTGGGTTTGGTGCTCAGAGAGCCAATCCAGACCGTATTTATGTCTGATTCATGAATACAAACATCCCACTTTTCCATAATATTACTTATTTATGGTTGCACCTCTTGTTTTTATATACGTATTCGATTTGATCATGATTAGATTGAAACTAAATATTATTTAGTGATATGTATATATTAGACAAAGGGCCGATAATATATAATGCAGTACACAGTTACAAAGGTAGTTTGTAATTGACATTGAGAAATGTCACTGCTAAATGTATGTTATCAAATATAGTTTCTGGTCAAGATTCACTAACACGGGTCGGTTAGTCAAATCCGTTGAGACCAGTACAAGTCGTATATCGAGACTTGGTCTGATGGTTTATCCCAATGAACCATGAGTCTAGGGAGACTCGTATAGAAGTGTAGGTGTTTATAATAGATAAACACTGAACGACGCACCAGAGATTCTTAATAGATGGTACACCAACATCAATAAGAATCTTCTCGGGTTGAGTAGCATAGTGGTCCTTCGACTTGAGATACCATTGTGGATGTATGAGACATCCTCCACACTTAGATGGCAGTCACGTCACCGATCTATTTAGATCAGACCACTGCCTATTCGTTGGGTGTGGAACGATCCTCAGGATATCCTATGTGTATCAATATAGGATCCGTCAGTTCTGTGTACAGAGCATAGGTAGTCCATATGTGATTATCAATCAGTTAAATCTATGGCCATAGTATATTTCAGAAGTGAGTTCGAATGTTATTTATAGATTGCTAATAGAAACGTCGACGGGATAATACCTATAGAGATTTGACGTTTACATCTATATCTCTGGGATTATCTGGATACCTGTGACGGAGGGATTATATGTATGCAATGACCTCGACCCGTATGATTCAGCTAGTTTATCTGTGGTCGTCATAATTTACAGGTGGGTAAATTATGGACACAAAATTGGATTTTGTGGCCTGCCATAGCAGCGACAACGAGAAAAATCCAAGACCGGAAACCCATGAGTCACTAGTGAGTGATTGACAATGAGTTGTCTACCTGTGAATATACGTAGGCGAGACCGTGCCTCTGCTGTGAGTCGAAATATATTCATGGGGTCCTCTTCCCATTATAGAATTCGATTTAATTATTGAATTCTTGTTTTTCCATTGGGGATTATGGTATTACGTAAAATAGTGGGAGGCACTGCTAAGTTTAAAAATTCCCTAACTTAGGCAGTGTGTATTATTATGGAAATAGCCGCTTGTTTGTTTTCCTTAATCTATATTATATAGAATTGAACTTTTATTTACTGCACATGTATTTTGATATGTTATCTGACTTGACTCTTGGTTGCAGTTATTCTAGAATAGGTTCTAGATACTACTAGACTAGGATATTATTAGATTGGTCTAAACCATCGGGAACTGTTGTTCTGATTTTCTTCAAAAATCAAGATGGTTAATGACTTAGTTTCTAAGTCATGATAGATAATCTAGATAGATATCCCTTTTAGGATATAATACTTTAGAGAGAATAGTTTCTGATGCAGTAAGAATTGACTTGAATTAGTTCATGTCTCGAGATTCTTGACTGGCATTAAGAAAGCCCCATTAGGTATTTGTTTATCTAGTAATGACTTTTCTTAGCTTTAATGACCTTTAGAGGCAATGTGTCTGACACAATTTGCTAATCAATTATTTGCAATTGTTGTGAATAGTTGAATGCAAATAGTAAAGCTAAAGAAAGGAGATACATATAGTTGTGTATAGAAAATATTGATTTTCACAATACTACAACTATAGGTATTGGATACCAGATCTCCCGTCTAGTTATTTAAAATATTAGTTAACGATTGTTTTGATATTTGATATCGGAACTTGCGACTATTGGATAGTTACTTGTTCTTTATGAACAATTGTTATATATTTTAAATATAAATAGTAGTGTCATTGGCGTAGAGATAAACATTAAGAAAAAATATTCGGTAAAGTAAATAATTTAGAACGGTGCTTTATGAGATTTTATCACTTAAGCATTGGATGCTTATTCCATATGGTAAATGATGGTTTGATACAAGATCACACCACATATCCTTATCCATTAAATGAATATTGTATTCGGGAAGGTGATTAAAATCTTGTTTAACCAATGTTTTGTCATTGGACCACCAGATTTATTAAACTGATACATTAGATGTATTTAGTTTAATGAATTGTAATTGCTTAAGGTAGTTTTCTTTACATCGTAACTTAGTTTATGAATTGTCATAACTTAGTTCCGTGTTTCTAAAAGAACACATATTGAACGACTTGAAATGATCAAGAACTTTCAATCTGATCTGATGAAACGTAGGTTGAACATTTTTGACTTGTTCAAATATATTCAATCTGAAATTTTGAAAACGTGATCCTTAAAATTCATAAAAAGTCTTTGAATTGTTCAAAGATCTTTGATACGATCAAACATATGAATTTAAAGTAATTAGTTCTAAGGTTATTCAGTGAATATGATTCATATTCAATATTATTCTTCCACGATTCCATCTTGATGGAATTGAGTAGTGGGAGTAATTGAATTTTATATGATTTGATTCATTGATATTGAGTGTTACTGAATTAGTTTTCAATACTCTTGGGGTTATGCTCCATTAACACTAATTCATTTCTATTAATTAATGTTCCATTAATTTCTACAGTTATATATATGATATGTATAGGAAGAAAATTTGAATCTTGAAAAGTTTGAGATTTGAATCTTTCTTTTATATAATAGTTATATAATGGAAATTACTTACACCTTGGAGGTATAAGTAAAAATTTATCATTTATTCTGTTTAATAGAATATTGTATTCTATTTTATAGAATATCTTTCCTACAATCCTAAGTAATAAATTTTTTTTATTACTTGGTGTGTAACATCGGATGTTAATCATTGTAGAAAGGACTTGACTTATTGAAGTCAAATGTGAGAATGATAAATTATAAATGGAACTGTGTAATTAATAAGATGAAACAACCCTTATACATCTTCTATATAAGTCTAATAGGATATCAGAATCATTTACGAGCATTTGATACTTAATGACCCTGTTGTTTTCTTACCGAAGAAAAGTATCCTATAACTTATAATGGAAGCGATATTTAATATCGATTCTGGAAGTTCATCATTGAACCATAGATCTAAGATTGTTCATAGCTTACTACGATCAATTTTTGAACTTGATTAAGCTTTCATTATGAATTAGTTCATGATATGTGCTAATTATTTGCTCAGCGAAAGCGGTGTGAGCTTATCAAAGGTTTGACCTTTATAGTATGATAGTGAGAAAGATTATACTCAGCAATCTATTATAGATTATGAGGAAACTTGTCTCTAGTCACACTAATTGAACAATTTAAGATCTGTTAGTTAATGTTGATATTAAACTGTACATTTTCGCTAAAGAATGCAAAGTGGCATTTTTGAATGACTTATTCAGATAAGAGATCAGTTGTGATTTCTTTGTTTGAAGAGTTCATTATGGAATGGCCCTAGAGTTTGTGTTCTGCTGAGATCGCAGTTTAGTGTTCTAGCTTATAGAGCCTATTGTAGACTCAGATAAGTCTTCCGGAAATCTGTGTTCTTTGTTTTTGATATAATCAGATTGTCTGATCTTGTCAAAGTATAGAGAATACATATGTGTTTGAAGGGTTAGTGTGAGCGTACAAATTACTTTCTAGTGTTATATATCCTAACAACATTATCATTATTATAGTAATAATGAGATGTTTGTAAGGTAAAAGGTTTACCTAAGTCTTTTTTACCTCGTGAAAGCAGTGAGAGTAGTCTCTGTTATATTTGATATAAAGTTTTATATAAGATATAAAACTAAGAGACTTGTGAGATACTCATATTAGTCGTGCATTAGATATGATCTAATAAAAGACACAACAAGGCTATATGTGTGACAGTTAGTATAACTGTTTGACAGTTAATGTGTGTCTTGTATATAGTATTCATCTTTCGTAAATGATGATTCATTTTTCGAAAGAAATATTGATTAGAATGTCTAATCAATCTTATGTATCATTTGATGATGACATAATGAATACTCTATTATGTGCGATTAAAGATATCAATTTAATCGTAATTGTTACGAGTTATTTTGATACCCTATAGACCATATGATGGATCTTGAAACACGTTCTTTGTGATCTTTGAGATATTAAGAACGAGTTTCTAATTCATGGAGAATACAGTCAGAACCATTAGGGTCATATTAGTTTTGAGACTAATTATGACGTTAGACAGTCTACGTCATAAAGAGTCACAAAAGATGCAGTGGGAGTGTCACGAAGGATTCTACTATTTAGTGGAATTAGATGCAACTTATGAAGTATTGACTTATGAAATTGCATATTGACCTTATAAATTAGAAGTTTTATATTGGTGTTGTGTTTGCGGTTGTCTGCATAGTATTTTGGATTTGATCCCTAAATACTTGAACAACTCAGTAGCTGTAGCACAATACTTATGTAGCATCAAATTCATATTAATGTATAATTTAGATTCTACAAAATATGAATGTTGCTGGCTATGGGAAACGATGGAGTTTGTTTGACAAACTCAATATGTCATAGCGTACCTGCTTCTTGTTGCCTACCTCTTGAGTACTGGGTGAGCTTTTGAGGGCCATGTGCATACGATACACATTGAGATGTGTATATGATATCGTGGATTGGCACTAGAGCAAGTGGGAGAAATTATTAGGGTTGGTGCTCAAAGCGCCAATCCGGACCGTATTTATGTCTGATTCATGAATACGAACATCCTTATTTTCCATAATATTACTTATTTATGGTTGCACCTCTTGTTTTTATATACGTATTCGATCTTATCACGATTAGATTGAAACTAAATGTTGTTTAATGATATGTATATATTAGAAAAAGGCCCGATAATATATAATGCAGTACACAGTTACAAAGGTAGTTTGTAATTGACATTGGGAAGTGTCACTGCTAAATGTATATTATCAAATATAGTTTCTGGTCAAGATTCACTAACACGGGTCGGTTAGTCAAATCCGTTGAGACCAGTACATGTCGTATATAGAGACTTGGTCCGATGGTTTATCCCAAAGAACCATGAGTCTATGGAGACTCGTATAGACGTGTAGGTGTTTATATTAGATAAACACTGAACGACTCACCGAATATTCTTAATGGATGGTACACCAACGTCAATAAGAATCTTCTCGGGTTGAGTAGCATAGTGGTCTTTCTGTTGGGATTCTCTAAGGTCCCAAGGATCATTATCAAGCAAGAAACATATGTGAATACATCAAAGAATATACGGAATACTTACAATGATCGGTTGAGCGATGCGTTGAACAACAAAAACTCTTTTCCTCCTTTATGAAGCTCACGACAGTGGGCAGATTTTTGTCCTCCAAAATTCGGCCATCTTGGTCCTCTAAGCTCTAAGCTTTTGTGTTGTGATTCCAAGCTCACAAGTGCGGTTCCCTATCACCTTCGCAAGACTCCTAAAGCGTGCTAGCACTCCGGAAATTTTGCCGCAAAATTTCCCTTAGCTTCTCCTACATGTCACGGCAATTGCAGTGAAAATTGAAGAAGAAAAGGCCCAAGGCCGAGAGAGAGAGAGAGGGAGAATGAGAGAGATGAAGATGTGTTGGGTTATTTTGTTTTCTAAAAACAATAATAATGAAAATCTATTACCAAAATTTGGTATTACCCTTTCAAAAAGTCAACCAAAGTTTTGGCTCCAAATTTGCATTAAAAGCCCACACCAACTTCTATCATGAATAGTGACTGCATGTCACTCACCAAAAAGGTGACTTGACATCTATCACTAAAGTGACAAGTGATGTGACTTGCGGTCGCACTTGATTCAAAATCGGAGTGGCGTCGCAAATACATTTCGGGCTCGGTTTCATTAATTCTGAATTAACGAATTTTCCGTTGCGACGAAATTAAATCTAATTTAATTAAATAACTTTGCCTAGCAAAATTACTATTCACGTCGCTAACGAATTAATTCTAAATTAACTCGTTCACCCGAATTAAAATCCAATTTCAATTCCGCGTCGAAATCTAATTTCGTTAATATATCGAATATATTAATTTATCGATTAATTCCAAATTAATCGTTCTCTCTCTTTTAAATGATATTTTATCCCAGATAAAATATCTCCGCAATTAATCCCAGATTAATTTTTTCTCTCATCATTAATTAATCTCAGATTAATGAAGTGCGAGTCATACGTCATCGGTGAATCTTCGGGAAGCGACCCATGAGATCCCCGGATATGTTAGCAGTAAATCCGGTCGTCGGACTATCCAAACACGTAAGTACTTAGTACTACGTTTTTACCGATTTACAAGACAAGGTTGGCTTCTAGCAAAGCGTCGTGCCTACCCAATTCTCCAGAAATATTCTTACTGGAATATGTGATCTATATCATGCGTAGTATACGTAGTATTGCGTATTTCGATCCAGCAGCGGATGTCACGTGCAAGGCCTGGGGCTGGAATTGTGTCTGCCTCGTACGAAGCACATATCGGATCTCTGGCAACTAGTCTCTATAATCAGATAATCATGACCTAGTCATTTTATCCCGATGACTGCAGTACATAAGAGAACGAGTTCCATATCCTACGTGATCATCATCTCCACTATGACTGGAGTGATACTTCCATCTCGACATCACACCCAATACACTACGATTCTCAATATACCCAGAATAGGCGTACACAGAACCTGTTAAAGCCATGGACGACCAAAACCAAAGTATATTGATTGTCACAAGTATTAGCGGTGCAAGTCTCATGTTAAGACCAAATACACCTACCCTGATTCGGACTTCCATAGACACATAGTCATACTACCAATGGAATTCCGATGGATCTATCCAGAGCGAAGCTGTTTCCTGTACCATCGGTAAAACACAACCTCCTATTACACTTGCATGAGTATCCTATACCAAAATATATGAGAACTATGTTGTTATGCCCTCACAACGCGCACAAGTGTAATACTAGTCTTTTACGCATTATCGATGTCCAATCTCGATAATACTCTGACTATGGATATTTAATGATTAAACCTTCGTGGATTGATATTGTCTCATATCATCTCAATCCGGAAGTAATCATATGGACCTTCTATCATTTATACATCTTGGTGATCTAATCACAAATGATAGAAGAGCAATTTCCTTTGTCAATAGTTAATTTGTACAACAACACCATGATCTGTACAAATAGTGATGCTATGGGCCATAACTGTCCAACACTTTCGACTTGAGATACCACTATGGATGTATGAGACATCCTCCACACTTAGATGGCAGTCACGTCACCGATCTATTTAGATCAGACCTCCGCCTGTTCGTTGGGTGTGGACCGATCCTCAGGATATCCTGTGTGTATCAAGATAGGATCCGTCAGTTCTGTGTACAGAGCATAGGTAGTCCATATGTGATTAGCAATCAGTTAAATCTATGGCCATAGTATACTTCGGAAGTGAGTTCTGAATGTTATTTATAGATTGCTAATAGAAAC
Source organism: Zanthoxylum bungeanum (assembly GCA_019454045.1). NCBI lineage: Eukaryota > Viridiplantae > Streptophyta > Magnoliopsida > Sapindales > Rutaceae > Zanthoxylum > Zanthoxylum bungeanum. The sequence goes on along the minus strand of SKCR01026667.1, from coordinate 171,852 downwards.
GTCGACGAGATAATACCTATAGAGATTTGACGTTTACATCTATATCTCTGTGATTATTCGGATACCTGTGACGGAGGGATTATACGTATGTAATGACATCGACCTGTATGATTCAGCTAGTTTATCAGTGGTCATCATAATTTACGGGTGGGTAAATTATTGACACGAAATTGGATTTTGTGACGGATATACCTGAATCTAGAGAGTCTCACTAATGAAATATACTCGTGGAGCACTAGGGCAACTTTTATGAATAATGGTGATTATTTGTAAATCGTTTAAAAGTTAAACGAAAAATACATGCAAACGGGCCGAACTGTCATTTCCTAATTAATGTGTATTTGTATTTAATATAAGATACTATTAAATACACATTAATAAATTATCGAATATAGGTATTTGACATATATCATTAATATATGTATTTGAGATATTTAAAGTAAATATAATACATATATTTGAGATATTTATATTTAATTAATTATTTAATTATTTATTATTTAATTATTAAATGATTAATATAATTAAAATATAAATATCTCACCAAATGATAAACTTATGAAATGATTATAAGTGTTTATTGTTGACTTTATACTTAAAGGAAAAGAGTTGTCAAATTGAATTTGACTTCCTTGGATATTTGTTTTAATTGTTAAAATTGAAAATATCCATTTTCATTTTTCTTTGGTATTTTCGGCCAACACCCTAAATGAATATAATTGTTATATTTTTTAGTTGCTTTTGTTGACTTGTTGAATAATTCATTAAAGTGTAATGATTTAGAAAATAAGTTGACAAGTTGTAATTTAAATGAAACAAAAACTAAATATCTAGATATTTATACTACCAATTTCGGCCAAGGCAAACTTTGGGGAGTATATATTGTTTTGTTTCACTTTTAGGGTTTAGAGAAGTTCATTTGAGACCAAAATAACATAAAAGAGAGTTGAGAGCAAAGATTGAAGTTCAAAGAGAAAAGGCTTGAAAAAGCTTGTTTTTGTAAGTCTTTTTTTAATGTCTTCAACATGAAATATGTTTCTAACATTCATAGCTTCATTTTTTGATGCTTTGATGTTATCTCTACTCTTATAGTTTGTGTTTATATGGTTGTGAACTTGAATGAAAGTTTGATGCATGTAAGTAAGCTTGAAATGGTTTCAAAGCTTACTTTTATTTTTTAGAAAATCAAGTTTCCATTCTAGAGTTGGTAAGCCACTCCTTGGTGACCTAGAATTGTTCTAGAGTTGTTTCAAAGTGGTGAGGCTAGATTGGTGAAGTATTGAATAGATTAAAGTGTTGGATTTTGTAAATTTGGTGAAATTGGACAATTTGATGATATTGAAAAATTAGGGTTCATAACCCACTCCAAATTTGAGGCTTTTCATATATGTGATGTATTATGGTATGAATATGATGCATTTAAAATTTTAGGTTGATTGGATTTGATCTTGGCATGTTTTGAACTAAAAGGACCAAATTGTAATTAATTGAAAGTTTTGGGTGGCTCACGGCATTAGACTAAAAATTGGAGATTTGTGTGAAATATGATTTTGATGTATTAGATGTGTTGAAAAACATTTTAGAATTGATTTAGAATCATCCAAAATTATATTTGACAACTTTTGGACTAAAATGATCAATTAACAAAGTTTTGGGGCAATTCGGTAATTACCAAGAAATTTGATTTCTTCTGTAATTTTTCAGAATTTGGTAATTGGATAATTAAATAAATAAGTTTATTTAATTGATCCGAGAAAAAGTTTTGAAATCGGAAAATTTTGATTTTCCGCGATTCCGCTGCGTTACCGATATTCCCTCTTAAAACCCCAACAGATGATGCATTGATGATCAAGTCCAATATTGGCATAACAGAGGTGGACAAGATCCTGATGGACCCTGGGAGCGCGGTAGATATTATATCCAAATAAGACTTGGATAGCTTGGACGTAGAGTTCACCACTTTACTTTAGGACAATTCACTGTTGTATGGGTTTGGGGGAGCAACTGTAGTTCCATTGGGTCGGGTGTAGCTTACGAAGACCGTTGGGACAGTCCCTCATGCCCGAGTTATTATAATGGACTTCACCGTAGTAAACTGCTTGAGCAGCTATCAGATGATTTTGGGAAGACCCTTCATGATGAAGTCGAGGGTAGCAAGGTCAAGTTATTACCTGAAGCTGAAATTTCTGACCAGATTATGAGTCAATGTAGTTTTTGGAAGCTAGAAGGTGGAGAGGTGAGGACGAAAAGGAAAGAAAGAGAGGAGGAAGTGACAGAAGTGGAGTCAGCCGATCCCCGACTTGAGGACCCTACTCTGCTAGGGGTAGGGAGAAACTTGAGCCAGTGGAGCATTTTAGCATCGGGAAGGTGATTAAGGTCGGGGTCAGGCTTGAGTCAAATTTGAACGAATGGATGTTATATTTTTTTGAAGGAGTACGTGGATGTCTTTGCATGGGACCACGAGGACATACCCGAGATTGATCCCAGAATCGTCAGTCATCATCTGACGACAGATCGTGCTCATAAATCGGTAAAGTAAAAATAAGGATTTTAAACCAGGAGTGATTTAAGGCAATCCAAACAGAGGTTGAAATATTGATGAAGGTCAGATTTATCAGGGAGGTCAAGTACCCATAATGGGTATCAAATATGGTCTTGGTGAAGAATGCCAGTGGGAAGTGAAGAATGTGTGTGGATTTCTCCGATTTGAACAAATTTTGCCCAAATGATAGTTTTCCACTTCCGAAGTTAGACCAGTTGGTGGCCTCGACAGCCTGTCATGGGCTGCTCAACTTTATGGATGCCTTATCGGGGTATAATCAAGTAAGGATGCATCGTGAGGATGAGGAGAAGACAGTCTTTATCACCGACCAAGGGCTGTATTGCTACAAAGTAATGCCTTTCAGACTGAAGAATAATGGGGCCACATATCAGAGGTTGGTGTACAAGATCTTCAAGCCACTCATAGGCAAGACAATACAGGTCTATATCGACGACATGATCACAATGGCTGTCAAATCCGATGACCATCTGAGCGACCTTAGAGGGATGTTTGAGCTCATGAGAAAATACAATATGAGGTTAAACTCAAACAAAATGCCTTTAAGGTGTCTTCAGAAAATTCTTAGGATATATGGTCAGCTCAAGGGGCATCGAATCGAATCCTCATAAAATAATAGCAGTGCTAGATCTCAAACCTCTGAGGACGATGAAGGAGGTGCAAAGCGTAACTGGTCGGGTGGCGGCTCTCAACAAATTCATCTCCAAGGCCACCGACAAGTGTCATAGCTTCTTCCAGTTAATCAAGAAAGAAAAGAAGGAAGTCAACTAGACAAGCAATTGTGAGGACACATTCCAACAGCTCAAGGAATACTTGACTGGGCCTTTACTTCTGGCTAAGCCAATTCGGGTGAGACGTTATATCTATACTTAGCTGTTTCTGAATATGTTGTAAGCTCGGTATTAGTTTCTGGAAGTTGATAAAAAGAAATAAGTCAACTAGACAAGCGATGTTGTGGCGCCGGGGTAATCCTCAGAAGTGATGGAAGTGAAGGTTAAACTATGCAGTGATATTTGCGTTCGAAATAAAAAATAACGAGACGGATTATTTTCGCAGAGTTTACTGTCCCATAGGTTATGATAATGTGGGAGGCAATATAGGATTTGTTTATGGACGAGTCAGTCAGCACGCAAGGGTGTGGCACCAGCGTAATCCTAATAAGTGATTGAGGTGAAGAGTTAAGTTATGCAGTGAGATATGCATTCGAAAAAACAAATAACGAGGCATAGTATGAGGCGATTCTGGCTAGGCTGAGGCTTTGCGAGGCGGCTGGAGTAAGAGATATGATGGTGAAAAGTGACTCACATTTGGCTGTCCAACAGTTGAATGATGAGTTCCAGACGAGAGAGCCAAACATGATAGCTTACCTCGCGGAGGTGAAGAAGCTTGTTGAAGGAATGGGGAACGTGACATTCGAGTAAGTTGGATGAGAAACAACCAGCAGGCCGACTCGTTGGCTCGGCTTGCATTCTATTAAGTCTAAAATTCATCAGGTCATCCCTTTGGAGATTTTGGAGCCAAAAAGTGTAGGGGTGCCAAGCGTCATGGAATCAAAAGTCGGAGGGCCAACCTGGATGGACTCGATCGATAAATACCTAGAGTCGGGGGATTTACATGAGGATAAGAAAAAGGTGAGGAAACTGAAGTATCAAAGTGCAAGATTCTACTTGATAGATGAAGTATTGTACATGAGGGTATACATAATGTCGTATTTAAGGTGTCTAGTGCCCGAGGAGGTGAACTATGTGCTCAGAGAAATTCACGAGGGCATCTACGGAAGCCACTTCAAAGGTCGGTCAATCACCCACACGGTGCTTAGACAAGGTTTCTCCTAGCCAACAATGCATCAGAACGGGGTCAAAGTTGCCCAAGCATGTGATGGATGTCAAAGGAATGCCAATGTGCCTCACTAGCCACCCGAGTAATTGACCACTCTGTCAAGTCCTTGGTTATTTGCCCAGTGGGCACTTGATATAACCGAGCCTATGCCTACGGGTCAGGGTCAAGCAAAATTTGTAATTGTGGCAATCGATTACTTCAAGAAATGGGTAGAGACCGAACCGATCATAATAACTAAGAAGAAAGCCACAGAGTTTGTTAAAAAGAACATCATGTGCCGGTTCGAGATTCCTCGAGCAATCATCACGGACAATGGAAAGAAATTTGATAGTTCAAGCTTCAGGAAACTCTATGAGGATCTCTAGATTGCCTTGATATTTGTCTCATCTGCTCACCTGAAGTCAAACGGACAAGTAGAAGCAGCGAACAAGACCATAAAAAATAATCTGAAGGTGAGACTTGGGTCGTGTAAAGGTCTGTGGGTTGAGGAGCTTTTGGAGGTATTGTGGGCGCACTTTACGACCTGGAAGGATTCCATGGGAGAAGTCATGTTTTCATTAGCTTATGGATATGAAGCAATCATCCCGACAGAGATCGGGATGACAACGTACCAAGTAAAGTACATTAAGGAATGAAGGAATGAAGAACTCATCAGACACCACCTTGACCTGATAGAGGAAAAAAAAAGAGGTCGACACTCAAAATGACAGTATATTAGCAAATGATGACACATTCTACAACAAGAGGGTTCAGGTGCGAGCCTTCCGCCTTGATGACTTGGTTCTGACACGAGTGACCCTGAATACAAGAAGGCCCGATGAGGGCTCATCGGGAGCCAAATGGGAAGGATTTTATAAAGTTGCTGAAGTCATCAGGTTGGGTACCTATCACTTAGTACAGCTGGACGGTACCCGGCTCAAGAAACCTTGGAATGCAGAGATGTTGATGAGATATTATCAATAGAGCCTCTCTTAGAATGACTCTTAAAGAGTTGTAAGATAGGTGGTAGATCCCAAGAATATAAATAAGCCTTTCCTCTTTTAAATAAAAACATGTTCATCTATGTTTGTTTGTTATTTGGATGGGAAAGACATGTTCAATATTCTTGTGAAATACTTGTGATCGGGGTGCGTGAAGGGGTGCAAGGAAGATAGGAAAAGCGCGGCCCATCATGGCACGCTAATCTCAAGTGTCATTATCAAACCCCTGGGTTAGAGCGTCAATACCCAATGACTTGCACCTTTGAGGGATATGGCATGAAGACCTGCATGACATTTGACGCCTTGGGTATCCATAGCACGCTCGGTAAAAAAGTTGGTGTGGTGTTTGATGCCTCAAGGTAATCATAGCACATATAGATGAAAGACAATTGTGGTTCTACAGTACATTCGGGTTTGCATAGAGTGAGGAGGGATAATTCCCCCACGAAGTTCGCCGCCTAATATTGGAGGTGCATAGCATTGGGAAGGCCCACGTGCCTCTGTGGCTTTTGTAGCCTCGAGATATCCCTAGAACGTGGAAGGGAAATGTCACATGGAATTGACCATCCCATTTCAGATTCGTAGGAGCCTACCAAGGGGAATGCTAAAGGCCTTTGTGGCATTTGCAGACTCGGGGACTGCCTAGAATGGGAAAAAGTCTTATGGCATTGGTCGCCTCCTCGATCCGTAGCTCGGTTCGCCGGGACATTGGATTGTAAGGTTTAAAATTATTTTTTGGGTAACGTGGGACATGGCACTACCTTAATTCCCTCGCTGATTTTGGGACGGTACAACGTGTGTGGTAGGTCGCCGCCGTTATACTTTTCTTTTTGTTTTGTTTTTATGGGTGACTCGGTGCGGGATGCCGTTACCAGTGTCCAAAAGAATAGCCGGAGGTTGAAAATCTTCCCTCCCAGCCAAGCCTTGGTAGAGATTATGTTGGCTCGGGGTTGGGTACATCCCACCGATGCATTATCATGATTATTGGTTGGTTTGGGGGTCAGAGTTTCTCCCTCATGGCCATATTTGAATGGCACATGGAGGGAACATTCTATTATGGCCAAGTGATTTTATTGTCTTGGGGTCCGGTATGTCTCATTGAGACCTTACTATGATTGTTGCCACGGAGTCAGAGTTTCTACCTCATGGCCATGTTTGAATGGCACAATGAGGGGATATTCCCTTGTGGCCAAGTGATTTTATTGGCTCGAGGTCGGGTACGTCGCATCGAGATCTTATTATGATTGTTGGTATGGGTCATAGTTTCTCCATCATGGCCATGTTTGAATGGCACAAGGAGGGAACATTCTCTTGTGGCTAAGTGATTTTATTGGCTCGGGGTAGGGTACGTCCCACCGAGGCTTTATTATGTCTCTTGGTATGGAGTTGGAGTCTCCCTCATTGCCTCATCTGCCCAAGTCAGTCCTGGGAGTGTTGAAGATGGACAGACAGAAGGCCATCGGGGTAGATCAGAGACTTTCCCTCTAGCATACAGAATAGTGTCAAAGTGGTTGAGTTACGGGCCGTCACGTGGGCATAACGTGTAGTAGAGGACAAAAGGTGGGAATGATGGCTTTCTAATGGTAGTGGTTGAGTTGAAAGACCAGAGCTGCTTTTTACAAAGTGGTGGAGTCAGAAGGCCAGAGCTACTGTTTGTAAAGTGGTTGAGTCAGAAGTCCATAGCCACTATTTGCAGAGTGGTTGAGCCAGAAGCCCAGAGCTACTGTTTGCAAAATGGTTGAGTCAAAAGACCAGAGTTATTGTTTGCAGAGTGGTTGAGTCAGAAGATGATAAGCGGAAAATATATCAATATTTACCACCCTTTTTACTTAATATTTTGTATAATTTCTCGACTTTTATGAATATTTTGATGTGTTTTGTGTTATTTTATAGATAAATAAGATTTCGAGACTCGTTGGAATCAAATCGGGGCTAAAACGGTGAAAAACGGATGAAAAATAGCAAAATTGGAAAATTACTATGCACATGTCGCGACGCGCAAGCCTCAACGTGTCGCGACGCCGAACCGTCATCATGTGCATCATCACTGCATCATCACATGCGTCATCACCACATCATCATGACATCAGCATAATTATTGAATTGCCGACACTTGTACAGTACTGTAGCACGCGTCGCGACGCGGGCCGATTTTGATGCCTATAAATTGAAGCTGAAATCAGAAGGAAAATTCATACTTTATTCTAGGGAATTTCTTAGAATACTAAGAAGAGAGTATCTTATTTGTTATTTTCAGCTTTCCTGTATTTAATTTCTTTTTTAGCAATAAAATTGTGTGTGTTTTATTTAAAGCATGAGTAGGTAACTTCTTTCTGCTGGGGTGAAAAGGTGAAACTTTTATTATGATAATTTAGACTAATCTCTCTTATGTATAATATATAAATTATCTTAAAACCTGACTTAATGGGATACCACATTTATGGTCGGTTAGACTTAATTAAAATTGATTTTGACCTTACTTAATTGGATACCGCCTTTATGGTCGGTTGGAATTAATTAAAATTTGACTTAATCAGGATACCGCCTATATGGTCGGTTGGTAATATAATACAAATTTATATATTATAATAAGGGAGATTTCTGGATTTGAAATAATAAAATTGGATCCCATAACCCCCATTAATTTATTTCATTGTTGTAATTTTACCTTCTTAATTTTCAAATAGTTGCATGATGTTTTATTTATTTTTGTCTTTAGTAGTCATAGATATGTGTCGTAACTAAGTACAATATCTAGGGTTGTGATGAATTCCAATACCATAGCTTTATAAGTTTGTTATTTTGTGTCTTGTGTGATGTATTGGTTTATTTATTGAGTCTTAATCTTAATGCATCTTATTAACTAGCCATTAATAAGATTGATTGGTAAACTTTAAATGAACTTTACGAAGGGATTTTAGGTTTCAGCCTTAGACTCAATAGCTCACGATCTCACATTCACCTTAAGAGATTTCTTTCCAGGATAGACATAACCTATCGGGCGTGGGTAGCTATAATTGGAACTTAATCTTAATGAATTCAGAGTTTCTTAATTAACATAGACATATAGTTAATTGGGTTACTTTTGGTATTTGCATTCGACCATCGATAAAGGCTTAGGCATATTTTCGTGTTCCAGGTTAATAAACCGACATATTATACAAACATAAGATAATCACTTCATCTTTAGAAGAATATTCGAAAAATTCACAACCCTAGATAATTTCATAGTATTGATTAGTTTTTAGAAATTACTTTTGCATTGTTTTAATTACTTGTCTTTAGTTAAAATCACCAACCAAACAACAATCAATTTTTAAATACTTGTAGAAATTTAACTTCAAAAAATTAATAGCTTAGGTATTAAGACCTCGTGGGATCGATACATTTTATACTACTTGAGCGAAATGTGCGCTTACGTTACGTTTGTGATTTCACCGATCAAGTTTTTGGCGCCGTTGCTAGGGACTTATTTATCTTTTACTATTAATTTTGGGGTTAGATACTTTACTTGTGTCTAATTTATTTTTACTTATTTTTTTTTATTTTCTTGTGTTTCAAGTTCTCAGACACTACATGAGAAGAAGCAGAAGCTTCGAAATCCATCTGTTTGACCCAAAAATTGATAGAACAATCAGACAGTTGAGAAGGGAAAGGCGAGAAGATCAAGAAGCACTGATCAACTTGAACAACCAAGAACCTGAACTTTTGGAAATTGCACCACCAATTCCCATTTGAGACAAAACAATTCTGGTGGTTGACGGCTTCATAGCATGCATTGTACTTCCATCCTTACCTGCAAATGCTTGTGACATAAAAACATGCATTCAACTGTAAATGTCAAGCTGGATCAAATCTGCAAATGCCTGGAAACTCTTAGCATGTATGTTAATGCTGGATCCATAAGTTCACTATATGGAGGAGCACCAGAGGCAAAATCTTACAACCAATATGATGAGGCTGTGAACTATGTCAGTAATTTCAATAGACAAGGAAACAATCCAAATTCCAATACCTACAACCCAGGTTGGAGGAATCATCCTAATTTCGCATGGAGCAACACTTCAGGGCAAAGGAACAATCCACCACCAGGATTCCAATAGCAGAATAAAGGCCATGAGTATGAAAAAGAACCAGGAATAACAAAAGTGCTTGCCCAGATGAAAAAGCAAGAAGCCAAATATGATGTTATGTTTCAAGCCCAAGCAGTATTCAATCAAAGCCAATCAGCTTCTATAAAGGCACTGGAGAATCAAATGGGACAATGACCAATGCTCAGAGTTACAGACCGCAAAGTACCCTTCCTAACAAAACAGAACTAAATCCAAGGAACATGGGGAATGAGCAATGTTATGCCATCACCTTGAAAAAACGGTACTGAGATCAACAAAAATATTGGAGTCAATGCAACTGTTGATGAAGTTCCAAAAGAAAGCAGCGCGAAGTAGATCCACAGATTGAGGTTTCATTGTTGATTAAGTCAAATTTTAATTAATTCCAACCGACCATAAAAGCGGTATCCAATTAAGTCAGGTTAAAATCAATTTTAATTAAGTCTAACCGACCATAAAGGCGGTATCCCATTAAGTCAGGTTTTAAGATAATTTATATATTATAAATATGAGATATTAGTCTAAACTATCATAATAAAAGTTTCACCTTTTCACCCAAGCAGAAATAAGTTACCTACTCATGCTTTAAGTAAAACACACACAATTTTATTGCTAAAATAAAAATTAAATACAAGAAAGCTGAAAAAAACAAATAAGATACTCTCTTCTTAGTATTCTAAGAAATTCCCTAGAAGAAAGTATGGATTTCCTTCTGATTTTAGCTTCAATTTATAGGCATCAAAATCGGCCCGCGTCGCGACGCGTGCTACAGTACTGTAAAAGTGTCAGCAATTCAATAATTATGCTGACGTGGTGATGACGCATGTGATGATGCGATGATGACGCACATGATGATGGTTCGGCGCCGCGACGACACGTTGAGGCTTGCGCGTTGTGACGATGCGATGATGACGCACATGATGATAGTCGTTTATTTTAGTATTTATTTTAGTTATTTTATTTCGTTTTAGTTCAAGTTAGATTTTAAGTTTTATTATTCCTTTTATTTATTTATTTTTATTTTATTTTATTTCTCGTATTATTTGAGCTTCAATTACATGTCTAGACGTATGGATATATTTGGTAGATTTATTAGGACTGAAGAATAAAGCTCAGATTATGAGAACACATTTGAAAATCCTTTTTCTACACCATCTGCGTCTAGCGCACATAATATGAGTGAATACGAGAGAACACCTAGGAGGACTCTTGAAGAGTACCTCCACCCAACTCGCACAGCTACACCTTCGTGCATCATGTTTCCTCCTAATGCACCACACATAGACTTTAGGCCTGAAATGATACAGTATCTTCCAACTTTTCACGGTTTAAAGAGCGAGAATCCTTACGTGCACATTAGGGAGTTTGAAGAGGTAGTAGCAACCTTCCATGACCGGTTTGGAACCACTGACACAATTAGACTTAAGTTCTTCCCCTTTGCCCTTAAGGATAGAGCTAAGAGCTGGTTTTATTCTTTGAGACCTAAGTCAATAGGATCGTGGGGCGAGATGACCCAGACATTCTTCGAAAATATTTCCCACACCATAAGACAGATGCCCTCAAAGAGAAAAATCTCCACCTTCTCCCAGAGAGACAGCGAGACCCTTATCAAACTTGGGAGCGGTATAAGGAGTTGTTAGCTAGTTGTCCTCACCATGGATATGAGAGTTGGCGTTTAGTAAGTTATTTCTATGATGGACTGACCCCTAGGGAACGCCAATTCATTGAGACAATGTGCAATGGTGAGTTATCCAAAAGGACCCTGATGAGGCACTCGAGTATTTAGATGACCTAGCTAAGAAATCACATACTTGGAGTGGACCTAATGCTGTAGATAACACTGATAGGACACACACTTCTCCTGACAGAAGCCTACAACACTTTAGGGATGAGGATAGCCTTAAGACACAAGTTGAGCTATTAACTAGACAGATAGGAGCCTTAATAGCCAAAGACAGCAAGATAATGCATTCAGTAGCCCAGCTAGAATCCCAAGAGTGTCCTATGTACAGTGAGATGAGGGGTACAAATGAGGAAAACTACAATACTTTAGGGATGTACCAGAAGCCTTATACACCATATCCAGATACCTATAATCCTAGTTGGCAGAACCATCCCAATGTTAGTTGGAGCCAGGAGTCTTATCAGCCTACCCAGACACCACAACCTAGGAGTTACAATACCCCACAATATCACACACCTGCCATTTCTAGGAATTCCTTAGAGGATACTATGCAAGCATTCATGGAAGCCCATAATAAAACCAATCAAAGGATTGAGTCATTGATAGCTCAGGTAGCTGAAGACCAAAAGGAAATTAGGAGTCAACTCTCTAAATTGACTAATGACCTGAGTGTACAAGAACAAGGAGAATTCTCATCTCAGGCTCAACCAAATCCACAAGGGCAACCCATAACACAGACTGATCATGAAGTATCCAGTATAAGAGGTGTTGATGTCATAATTAATAGGAGCGGTAAAGATGTAGGAATGCAGAATACCTCCAACATTATAGATGACCCCAAGGATAGTAGTGCATATACCCCTCAAGAAGAACAAGTGCCATCATTTCAAATTAGAGTACCTTTCCCACAAGCACTTAGGCCCACAATGAGAGTTCCAATTCCAAATGTTGAAAAACAATCACAGGGTGAGGGTGAGTGTCATTACTCATACACGCTAGATGTAATTCTACCGGAAATAATGTCTCTACAACCTGAATCAAATCCTTCTGAACTGAAACCGGTCCCTAAGAATCGAAAAAGGAAAAAAATCAGAGTTAATGCTCAATTAAAGATGATACCTGTGAGGTTAAAGAGGAGATTGAGTGAAATTTTCCATGTGCAGTACCAAATTTCAGCCACCAGACCATGGATTAATGGATAAACTGCCACAATTAGACAAGCATTCTCTCGCGTGCCTTCATTGGTACGCTAGATGGAAACCACCATGACAACTTGAGTGTTTACGTCTGGCTGAAGACATTAAACTTAGCGCTAGCGGGGAGGCAACCCTTGCTTCTGCATTTTATTTTAATTTATTTTTTTTATTTTTTTTATTTTCTTTAGTTTTACTTTATTGTGTGCTAACTGCATGTTTATTTTTCTGTTTGCATGAGTGTTTATGCAGGAGTTAGCATAACCTACACAACCACACAACTAAAGTCTCGCCAGCAGGAATCCGATCAACTCCGCGCCTGGTAGTGTTGTTCCTTAATCCTTTTTCTTTACATTTATCTTACATTGAGGACAATGCAAGTTTTAAGTGTGGGGGTGTGTATGCATGCGCATGAAAACCTGTCATAAATACATATTATTTCAAAAAAAAAATGATTGCTTATTTTGTTTGCTTTTAGTCCTTAATAGTTAAACATAAATCCAATGATGATATTGTTTGCTTTAGGGTGAAATCTTAGAAACGATAAGTCCTTTAATGCACTTTTATCTGATGATTTGAGTAGTTTATCTATGTTAGACTCGTAAGCACTTAATTATGGGTTTTTAGCAGTGGAAGCCTGAGTAGTTAGCAAGATGACTAGTTGAAGAAATTGTATGTCGATGAATGACCGTTTGCTTAGATATCTATCCTGAATTGCTTGTGTTATGACGTATGGTATGGTTGAAAATAAAAGAAATGTCTCGAAAGAAAAGAAAAATAAACCACCTATAACCGATAAGCGTGAAGCTACCCATGGGCGAGTATTAGGACCACCATGAGGAGAAATGCTACCTTAAAGGGTAGGTGTGTTGAAAAAAAAAATGGCAAAAGAGAAAGAAAAGAAAAAATCCAAAAGAAAATGCAACAAGAGACATGAAAGAAAAAAAAATCATACCATATTGAGCACACATAAAAGCAACTACAGAGCTTAATTGAGATATCTAGGTTGGTTAGACCCATCGACCCCCATTTTCAGACGAAATCATCGAGTTGGCTTACCTAGGAATAAAGCTGTGAATGAACCTTTACACACACACACTCTGAGTCTGGCTTAGATGACTTATTCAAAGACTCAGATTTGAGTTACGTTGAGTACTTTGAAGGTTCTCTGATTTCATTACTATGCATTCTCTGAGGACGAAATTATGTGAAACTATTGGGACTATTTAATTTCTATTTTTATTTTTGCATGATTGTATGCTTTGAATGACGTTTGTGGGTGTCGTCGCTGTAAGCCCTCACGAGACTATAACTCGTCCACTAGGGACACCTAGGGGTTTAAAGGCTTGTTGCATATGCTAAATGCAATCGTGATCCCTACGAAAGTGGCTTAGATAGTTTATTTATTTAATTTTCATTTTATTTTACGCTTGAATTGCTAGGGACTAGCAATAAGCTGGTTGGGGGTTGTGATAAGTGCGTGAAAATGTACTTTGAAACATTACTTATCTGGGTTTATTATTTAGTATTTAGTTATATATTTTATATTTTATTACATAATTTTGATTGTTATCTTAATTTAGAAATATTTATTATTTACACTAATTTAGTGATTTTATTTGTAGGAATATTAACATATGATCCTGGGACAATACAAATGTTCAGGTAAGTCGAGAACGCGAAAAGCAGGAAGCAATGAAAGATTGAACTGGCGCCGCGGCGCCACAATCCCATACAAAATCCAGGGAGTGAGGCGCCACGGCGCCCTTTTTGAAGAAATGAAGAGTGGCGTGAATAGAAGGACAAAAAGAGGAAAGAAAGACCTAGCCACCATTGTTGACCAAGTGTTGAAAATAAAGAGAGCTTCACGTGGGCCCAGGATTAAGTTTCCAAATTGTTTACTATAAAAGAAACATGCAAAGTTGACAAAAGCTCCAAGCTGTGCGTGAGACATAAAACAGAGCTTCCACGGAGCAAAGAAGAAGCAACTGGACGCGTGGAGAAAGAGAGCTGGGAGCTGAAATCTTTGACCAAGAGAAGAATTAGAAACGTGGACCAATAAGATTGTATTAGGGTTAAATATTTATTATAAAAGGAGGGCTTTAGCGTGTGAGAAGGCGCGCGCAGCCTGCGCCTAAATACAAAGTCAGAAAGCCGAGAGCTCCAGGCTGCGGGAGGCTAGATACACAAATACCAAAGAGAAAACAGAGCCGTGCAAATTCTTGGGATCAGAATCAATGATTTCCCCATCCATCTCTGTTGTTTCTTCATCTAGCATGCGGAACTAATCTCCCAAGCAAAGCTAAGGGCGAACTCTTTACCCAATTCTTGTATTTTTGTTATTTGATTCATGAATGATTTTAATTGATTAATATAATTGTTATTCTATTCAACTCTTTATTCTATTGGTTATTTGAGAACCATATTTTATTAGTTTACATATAGATTCAGTCACGCTTTTTCTATGTGTTGTTAGTAAAATTGGTTTGATAGATTAAGGTTGTTTTGCGAGTTGATCTTCTGCTGCAGTATTGCCCGAGGGTATATTGTCGTCGTTAGATAGGTTGTAACGATAACCTTGTGAGTTGTAAACGTAGAGAAGATTGAATAACAATTACCTTAGAACTTGAACTGGTGTAGAATTGAATATCTTCCAATTTTGGATTTGGGACGTGAAATCCTTAATTGAGTATTAACATGAATCAATAACGGAATATAAGTAATAGGTGCAAGAGGGGATCCTGATGCTTTTCTATTTTTTCTCATTATTATTACAATCTTTTAAGCCTTTGAATTCTTTAGTTTTCCATCATAATTTAATCCTTTCTTTAGATCAGTTATTGCTAATTGTTTTTGTTTAAGTAAACCAGTTTTTGTAACAATCTCTCTGTGGAATCGACACCCCAACTGTACTGCGATAACCGCGAGTTCATTTGGGCGTAATCAACCGCCTATATGGTCGGTTGGTAATATAATACAAAATTATATATTATAATAAGGGAGATTTCTAGATTTGAAATAATAAAATTGGATCCCCTAACCCCCAACAATTTATTTCATTGTTGTAATTTTTACCTTTTTAATTTTCAAATAGTTGCATGATGTTTTATTTATTTTTATCTTTAGTAGTACTAGATATGTGTCGTAACTAAGTACAATATCTAGGGTTGTGATGAATTCCAATACCATAGGTTTATAAGTTGGTTATTTTGTGTCTTGTGTGATGTATTAGTTTATTTATTGAGTCTTAATCTTAATGCTTCTTATTAACTGACCACTAATAAGATTGATTTGGTAAACTTAAAATGAACTTGACGAAGGGATTTTAGGTTTCAGCCTTAGACTCAATAGCTCACGATCTCACATTCACCTTAAGAGATTTCCTTCCATGATAGACATATACATGTCGGGCGTGGGTAGCCATAATTGGAACTTAACCTTAATGAATTCGGAGTTTCTTAATTAACATAGACATATAGTTAATTTGGGTTACTTTGGGTATTTGCATTCGACCATCGATAGAGGCTTAGGCATATCTTCGTGTTCCAGGTTAATAAACCGACATATTACACAAACATAAGATAATCACTTCATCTTTACAAAAATATTGGAAGAATTC
Source organism: Zanthoxylum bungeanum (assembly GCA_019454045.1). NCBI lineage: Eukaryota > Viridiplantae > Streptophyta > Magnoliopsida > Sapindales > Rutaceae > Zanthoxylum > Zanthoxylum bungeanum. Next base: position 155,865 of record SKCR01026667.1, on the reverse strand, counting down.
ACAACCCTAGATGGTTACTTTTTCATTGTTTTAATTACTTGTCTTTAGTTAAAATCACCAACCAAACAACAATAAATTTTTTGATACTTATAGAAATTTAACTTCAATAAATTAATAGCTTATGTATTAAGTCCTCGTGGGATTGATACATTTTATACTACTTGAGCGATACGTGCGTTTGCGTTACGTGTGTGATTTCACCGAACAGAAAACCAGAGCTATTATTTCTAAAGTGGTTGAGTCAGAAGACCAGAGCTACTGTTTGCAGAGTGGTTGAGTCAAAATACCAGAGCTACTATTTGTAGAGCGGTTGGGGAAAAAGAGCATGCGCGACGATGACAGTGAAGTAAAATAACATCACAAGTTGGTGGAACAGTAGTTTTAGAAGACTATATAAAGGGGTTGAAGATTTAGATTCAGGGGTTAGTAATTTTTTCATTTCATCACTTGTAAAGAGAGTCAGAAAAACTTATTGAGAGAGAGAGAAAGTTGGTCGGTTCTGTCTCGGGCTGGTAATAAAGATTTTCCTCTTTGCGCCTGTGGACGTGGATTGGAGCTACTCTTCGCCGAACCACATTAACCTCCTGATTTCTCTGTGATTTTCTGTTTACTTGCCAAGTTTACTTTGATTCTCAACAAACGAAACAAATTTATTGATGATTGAGGTTTATTCGAGGTGTTAATTTCCTATATTGCCCTTAGAACGAAAAACAGACGTCAAAAATATTAATATTGATATATTTATTAACATGGTGAAATTAAATTATCATAGCAACTGATGAACATTAAAAGGTGTATATTTATTAAAAGGAAAATTAATTATTTTACACTTGTAGTTTCATTAATCCTATTTTATTTAGCATATTTGTGAAATAATAATTAAATTTATGTTTTATATATTTTTATTGTGATTTTTATTCTTATGTAGGTGAAATAATACTTTGGATGTATAACTAGAAAAATGGACGTGACATTTGGATTTTGGAGGCTAGAAACTTGAAATGGCGTTCTAATAGTGTACAATTTCGAAAATTCCAACTTTGCGCAATATTCGTATTTAATCTATAACCTCCGATATCGGATTGAGGCGATTCTAGTTCCAGATGAAAGAAGACTCAAATCTCTACAACTTTACTCTTTATAAGAATTTTTAGTGCTGAGGTTTTCAAAGTCGAAATTGGTGAAGATGTCAATGTGTGTTGCATGTAATTTTAATTATTAGAAAATAAAGTTAAAAAAAGGAAAAAGTTGAAATGTCACAGTCCACCTTTAGGTGGATTATGACAAATGTTTTCAAAATTATCAATCAAAAAAATCAAAAAAGGAAAAAGAAAAAAATAAATTAGTAAAAGTTTGTTATTTGTATTTGATTTGGAAAGTTGTAATTAATAATTGAGAGACGAGCACTTCTACTATAAATAGAGGTGCTCATTTCTCATTTTTTTCAAGTTTCCTTTCAAAGTTCTCCTGTAGAATTTGGGAGAAAGTGTCTTGTGTGTTTTATTTCTTAAGCTTTCTTGTAATTTCATTTTCTTTCGGTAGTAAAATTATGCAGGTTTGTCTTCAAATCATGAGTAGCTAATTTTATCTTGCTGGGGTAAAGGGTGAAGCTTTTAATATGAAAATATAGATTAATCTTATTTATATTATAATATATGAATTGTAATCTAAAGATTAATACTTAATTTAAATCTGAATTAATTATTGACAGACTTTGTTACCGCCTATATGGCTGGTTTTATTTATTTGGCATAATTAAGTACCTGACTAGAGTTGTTATATACAAATATTATCACCGCCTTTATGGCTGATTTTATTTGTTTTGGCATAATTAATTCCTGAAATAAATTAACTGGGTAATATTGACAATTTATTTATTATAAAAAGTAAGATTTCTAGATTTGAAATATTAAAAGTGGATCTCCTATAACCAACATTTTATTTTATTATTGCAATTTAATTTTAAATTTTCAATCACTTTAAACAAATCAAGCATTTTTATTTTTACTGGAATTTTTATTTTATTTTACTAAATCTATTCCTTGTGGATCGACGCTGAATTTACCGAGTTATTTTATTACTTCGACACTCTTATACTTAGGAATAAAGAACCATTTTTTGAGTGTGTCAGCAACAATCAACGATATGATTGAATTTGTTCATGGTTAATTACTATGCTTCATCACTGTCAAGATTATTCTTAAGAGAAATCTATTTTTCAATTGAAAAGAATACTTTTTTATTTTAATATATGATATTTTTCTTCCATAGTTTAATATGTATTGAAGTAATGTATTATTTATCTTTATTATTTTATAGACATGTCGAATCTTGCAAAACATAAATTTGTGGCTGTTGATATTTTGGGTGATAATTATCTATCTTGGGTCTTGGATGCTGAAATCTATTTTGATGTCGTGAACCTTGGAAATACTATAAAGGAAGGGAATGAAGCATCCATTCAAGGCCGTGCTAAGGCGATGACTTTTTTTAACCACCATCTTCATGAACAATTGAAATGTGAGTACTTAAAAGTAAAAGATCATTTTGTCATTTGGAATTATCTAAATGAAAGATTCAATCACCAAAAGACGATCATACTCCCAAAAACACATTATGACTGGATTTACTTACGATTACAGGATTTTAAATTCGTAAGTCACTATAATTCTATATTATTCAAAATTGTTTTTCAGTTACAATTGTGTGGAGAAAAAATAACTAATGTAAATATGTTAGAAAAGACATTATCTATTTTTCATGCCTCGAATATTACTTATGCAGCAACAATATAGAGAGCGAAGATTTAGAAAATATTCTAAATTAATCTTATGTCTTTTAGTGGCTGAAAAAATAATGAGCTTTTATTGAAGAACCATCAGTCTAGCTCGACTGGATTAGTACCACTCCCTGAAGCGAATGGTAACTCAGCTAATAGTCGTGGTGCTAATCGAGGACGTGGCCGAGGCTATGGTCGTGGTCACAAATAGGGGTGTTCACGGGAGGGTTGGTTTTTTTTAAATTTTGTGAGACCCGATCGGGTCGGGTCACATAGAGGTCGGGTCGCGGGTCAGGTCACGCTGAGGTGAAACCCGATCAGGTGCGGGTCGGGTCGGGTCACACAATTTTCTTTGATGAATTAATTATTTTGAAATATAAATATTAGTTATTTTATGTCCCGAAAATTATCATATATATAAAGTTTTAATACAATAAAAGTAATAAATAAATAAAATAATAATAAAAACTTTAAAAAATAATAAAATTTTTTGAAAAATAATAAAAATATTATAGGGTCGGGTCGGATTTTAGTATCAAACTCGTTGTCCAGCCCTAAAATTTCGGGTCGGGTTGGGTGAAAATTAATTTTTTTAACCCGCGCGGGTCGGGTCGGGTCGCAGGTTGACCCAACCCTATGAACACCCCTAGTCACAAATATAATCAAGGCTGTGGTGGTTATAATAAGTCATTCAGATCAAACCACCTGAAGTGAAATAACAAAAATGAAAAGCAAGATAAGGGAAAATGTCCAAAAAAGAAACATGAAAAAGATCGTGAAAATATCTGTTACAGATATGGTATGAACGAACATGGGTCATGTGTCTATCGTAAACCAAAACTGTAAGTGTTCCTAGAACATGCCAAGATCATTTAAGAGTGATTCGTGTGTGAATTAATCAAAGGGAGTTGCGGAATTCTCACATTGATCGGTTGTTGGATGTAGAGATTTCAAAATTTTTATTTATTGAAGATGAAGCTCCAAGCTTTCTTGTAGTGTTTCCAACACTTGGGTGAGTTTCCATATCACCTTAATTCACTCCTTTAAGTGCTAGCTTGAACAAAAATGAAAGAAAAATTTCCTCTAAGAGAAGCTTTATGTCCGGCAAAATGGAAGAGAGAAGAGGAGATGATGAATAGTGATATATTACAACTTCTAAAGTTTGTCACTTTAAATAATAAGTTGAGTGTTGGTATTTGGTTGAGTGAAATAAAAGCAATCCAAGACTTTATTCTCAACCAACTACCAAATTCCATCAAGTGTCAAACACTTTGATGTAAGTTGGTGGGCCCCAGTTCAAATTCTAAATTTAAGTCGGACAATCCAACACGCAATTTCGCTCGGGCCCGTGTTCGCTTGATTCCGAATTAAGTGAATTACCGTTGCGACTTAATTAAATCTAATTTAATTAAATAATAATACCTCACAATATTATTATGTAAGTCGTTTACGAATTAATTCTAAATTAATTCGTTCGCTTGAATTAAAATCTAATTTTAATTCCGCTTTGAAATCCGATTTCATTTAATATATCTAATATATTATTTTAGCCCAATTAAATAAATTAAATAGTAAAATCTAATTTCACTATTAAATTTACTTTACCGATTAATTGTAAATTAATCACGTTCTCTCTTCTCGAAGAATTTAATCTCAGATAAATTCTCGACGCAATTAATCCCAGATTAATTATTTCTCTTTTAATTAATCCCGGATTAATTTATTGTCGTAATTAATCCCAGATTAATTTTCTGCTCGGGTCAAATCTCAACGTTGAATCTTCGGGAAGCGACCCAAGAGATCCCTGGATATATTGGCAGTAAATATGGTCATCGGACTATCCGAATACATGCGTATCCGGTACCACGTTCTCACCGATTTACAAGACATGGTTGGCTGCTAGCAAAGCACCATGCCTACCCAATTCTCCAGAAATATTCTTTAAAGGAATATGTAATCTTTGTCAGGCGTAGTATACGTAGTATACGTAGTATTACGTTTTACGATCTAGTATCAGATGTCATATGCTAGGTCTGGGGCTGGAATTATGTCTGCCATGTACGAAGCATATATCGGATCACTGACAACTAGTCTCTATAATCGGATAATCATGACCTTGTCATATTATCCCGATAGCTGCAGCATTTAAGAGTACTAGTTCTGTATCCCTGCGTGATCATCATCTCCATATGACTGAAGTGATACTTCCATCTTGACATCACACCCAATATACTACGACTCTCAGTATACCCAGAAGAGGCGTACAAAGAACCTGTTAAAGTCTCGGACGACCAAAACCAAAGTATACTGATTGTCGCAAGTATTAGCGAGGCAAGTCTTAGGTTAAGACCAAATACACCTACCCTGATTCGGATTCCCATAGACACATAGTCATACTACCAATGGGATTCTGAGGGGTCTATCCAGAGTGAAGATGTTTCCGTACCATCGGCAAACAGAACCTCCTATCACACTTGCATAAGTATCAAATACTTAGATATATGAGAACTATGCCGTTAAGCTTCCATAACGCGCACAAGTGTAATACTAGCCTATTCCGCATTATCGATGTCCAGTCTCGATGATACTACGACTATGGATATTTAATGATTAAACCTTACGTGGATTAATAATGTCTCATATCTTATTAATCTGGTACTAATCATATGGACTTTTATCATATATATATCTAGGTAATCCAATTACAAATGATAAAAGAGCAATTTCCTTTGTCACATAGTTACTTTGTACAACAACGCCATGATCTGTACAAATAGTGATGTTATGGGTCATAATTGTCCAACAATCTCCCACTTGGCCTATAAAGTGGAGTCGATACCTTGTATCATTTCCTCATACGTAGCTGGTTCACCTTCCTCAATAAGATTGATATCTACATGAGGTGAGATCAGTAACCCATACCTCCCAGGTTATTTTCTGACTCTCTCCGACCTACGCAATTCTTGTGTATTCAAAGATTATTGGTACAGTTTCATCCCTGATGAACTGTTGGTGTTCCGTGAGGACTTCGTGCCTGGAACAGTATTACTCTGATTTTCATCGAGTTTTACTTTCCTCCCACTTACCACTGCATATAGGAATTCCTCTTAGGAAAGCCGCATGGAGAGCAATAATTACATTGTTCTCTTGTGAGTTATATAAGTACTATACTTTGGTTTCCCTAGGACAACCTACAAATAGACACTTATCCGATTTGGGTTCTAGTTTGTGTTGGGAAAATCTACGGTCCCGAGGTCGATTTAAAGCGATGAAACATAAGTGTGAATACACTAAGAAGTTGCAGAATACTTACATCGATCGGTTGAGGCGATGCGGTGAAGAACAAAACTTCTTTTCTCCCTCCAAGGTGGTCTCGGCAGTGGCAGAATTTTGGTCCTCAAAATTTTCGGCAATGGTGATCTCCATCAAGCTCCAAGCTTTGTGTTGATTCCTTACTCACAAGTGGGTTTCCCTATCACCTTATGATGACTCCATTGTGTGCTAGCACTCTTGATTTTGCAACAAAATCATAACTCTTGCTTCTCCTTGTTGTCACGGTGAAACCAGTGAAGAGAATAATAAAGAAAGCCCTTTTGGGTGTGAGTGAAGAGAAGAAAAGAGAGAGGAATGTGTGTGTTTGGTTCTTGGATGATTTTGTATATCTAATACACAAAATAATAAAGTCAAATACCAAAAATAAAAATGCAAATGATTTTTCAAACAACCAACCACTACCACCAACTACTATCAATCACATCAAAGTGACAAGTTGTCACATCAATTGATTGACTAGTGATTTGACGCTTGATGCGACTAGTGGTTTGACGCTTGATGTGATTTGCGGGCCGCACTTAAGTTCGCAATGTGAGTGCGCTCACAAACACTCCCGGGCTCGGGTTCGCTAATTCCAAATTAATAAATTTTTCGTTACGACGTAATTAAATAATTATGTCTAGCAAAATCACTATTCATGTCGCTAATGAATTAATTCTAAATTAACTCGTTTGCCCGAATTAAAATCTAATTTCAATTCTGCGTCGAAATCCAATTTCGTATAATATATCGAATATATTAATTTATCGATTAATTCCAAATTAATCGTTCTCTCTCTTTTAAATAATATTTTATCCCAGATAAAATATCTCTGTAATTAATCTCAGATTAATTTTCTCTCTCTACCAATTAATCTCGGATTAATAAAGTGCGAGTCATACGTCATCAGTGAATCTTCGGGAAGCGACCCATGAATCCCCGGATATGTTGGCAGTAAATCCGGTCGTTGGACTATCCGAACACGTAAGTACCTAGTACTACGTTTTTACCGATTCACAAGACAAGGTTGGCTTCTAGCAAAACGTCATGCCTACCAAATTCTCCAGAAATATCCTTACAGGAATGTGATCTATATCAGGCGTAGTATAAGTAGTATTGCGTATCTCGATCCAGTATCGGATGTCACGTGCAAGGCCTGGGGCTGGAATTGTGTCTGCCCCGTACGAAGCACATATCGGATCTCTGGTAACTAGTCTCTATAATCGGATAATCATGACCTAGTCATATTATCCTGATGACTGCAGTACATAAGAGAACCAGTTCCGTATCCTACGTGACCATCATCTCCACTATGACTGGAGTGATACTTCCGTCTTGACATCACACCCAATACACTACGATTCTCAATATACCCAGCAGAGGCGTACACAGAACCTGTTAAAGCCCTGGACGACCTAAAACCAAAGCATATTGATTGTCGCAAGTATTAGCGGTGCAAGTCTCAGGTTAAGACCAAATACACCTACCCTGATTCATACTTCCATATACACATAGTCATACTACCAATGGAATTCCGAGGGGTCTATCCAGAGAGAAGCTGTTTCCGTACCATCGGTAAACACAACCTCCTTTTACACTTGCATGAGTATCATATACCCAAATATATGAGAACTATTTCCTTATGCTCCCACAACGCGCACAAGTGTAATACTAGTCTATTACGCATTATCGATGTCCAATCTCGATAATACTCTGACTAGGGATATTTAATGATTAAACCTTCGTGGACTGATACTTTCTCATATCATCTCAATCCAGGAACTAATCATATGGACCTTTCATCATTTATACATCTTGGTGATCTAATCACAAATGATAAAATAACAATTTCCTTTGTCACATAGTTAATTTATACAACAACACCATGATCTGTACAAATAGTGACGCTATGGGTCATAACTGTCCAACAGTTTGGTACCATCCAAACATTTAGTGTATGCCTAGCATTCCCAAATCTTCAGGAATGAGAAACCCGGTTTCTTTCATTTTCATATCTAATATGAAGTATGTCTAACAGATTTTCATGGAATCTTATTCAAAGTAAGTATTGCACTGTTTAAATGTATCCTCAGAAGGAAATGGTAGCTCAGAGCGACTCATCATTAACCTTACCATGTCCAACAAAGTTCGGTTTCTCTGTTCGGACGCACCGTCAAATTGAGGTGTCCCGGGAGGAGTCTACTGTGAAAGAATACCATACTCTTTCAAGTTATCTTGAAACCTATATGTTTAAGTATTTTCCACTATGGTCCAACCGCAATGTATAATACTTTTACCGGTCTGTTTCCTTACTTCGTGTCGAAACTCTTTGAATATATCAAAAGTTTCCGATTTGTGTGTCATAAGATACACATAACCATAACACGTTGCAACATCCATAAAGTTACGAAGTACTCATAACCACCTCTAGCCTCGTTAGAAATGGGCCCACATACGTCACCATGAACGAGGGCTAACAGCTCGGTGGCACTTGTATTTTTACCAAGAAAAATGTGTTTTAGGCACTTTGCCTAATGAACTAGATTCCTAAACTTCATTTGAATTAGAATCAAATCTGTCCTAGTATCCACTCTTCGAAAGTGTGGATATATGAGTCTTGTTAATGTGTCCCAGACAACAATGCCACTTATAAGTCTCAACAAATTTATTCAGTTTGAGCTTTTGTTTGTCATATTATATGTTTGAGATTCATTTATATTCTAAATATAAATATTATTATTCACATCTAATGTGCTTATCTCAATATAATCTTTATAAACAAAACACTTAGTGTTCTAGAATATAAAGGTATACCTGCAACGGGTTAAACTAGATACGGAGATAATGTTCTTAGTCAAACTAGATACATTATAACAGTCTCATAATTTAAGTAAATGCCCAAAGGGCAGTTCCAAAACTTAGGTTTCTACGGCCAAAACAACGACTTATGTCCTATTTCTGACTCATAGGTCGATCTCATCTGATGTCAGTATCCTGCTCATCAGTAGATCTCGCACATCAGTACATATGTATGTTCCACATCCAGTATCAAAAATCCAATTTTTAAAATAGTAGTGGTCACGTTTATAACAAATATTCTTGAAGTCGGAGCCTTTCCCGCCTTCACTTCTTTCATGTCTGCTTTGTCCATATGGTAGTCACGCATCCAGTGACCCTGTTTGCCACAGTTTAGGCAGACATCTTGGGATATGTCCTTTGTTTTCCCAGAAGACTGTGACGATTTTACCTTTGCCCCTTTTAAGAAGCTCTGGCTCTGCCTCATTGAGCATAGCCATCAACTCTCCAAGAGTTTTCTATTGGTTCTTAATGAACCTGCCCCAGCTTTCGGGAAGATACTGTAAGATCAAATCTTTGGAAGTATCGACCTCGTAGGTAATGCCCAGCTAACCTAGCTATTCGATGTCAGCAATCATCTGCGACACATAGTGTTCAACAGACGTACCTTCTAACATACGCGAGCGAAAGAGCTTCTTTTGTAATTCATACTTATAAGATCTAAGGTTAGATCTATGAAGATCCTTTAATTTCAACATCATGGTATAAGGATCTAGTCTTTAGTTCTGATGACGGAATTAAAGAGTCACTGCGGCAAGCATAACAGATTGAGCACTAAAGTTATCATCACCATGAGTCTTCCAAAGCTCATGCTCCACTATTTACTCAACTCCGGGCTCAGGCCCGAGATGTCACTCTGTCAAATAAAGAACTTCTTGGCTCCAGGACTATCCTGAGGTTCTATTCCCAATCTGAAAATTGAAGCCGCTTAAAGAAATTTTCACCCAAGATTATGTTTTAAACGCTAATCTTTCAGTTATCATGATTCCAATAGTCTAACTATTCAATCAACGATTTCAGGTACAATCGAATATAATGATTACTATAGTCTAAATATACAATCAACTACTATTGATTGGTTACATTCAAATGTATTAATTACTATAATCCAATTATATAACCAACTACAAATGAAGTAGTTTGAATACAGTCCAACTATTCAATTAAAATAACAATTGAATATTAGTCCAACTAATATATTTATATTTAAATAATTAATGACGAAAAATGAAATGAGCGCGTATTGGCAATATCTAAACGAAATTGCAAATTTAATACTTGACTCCCACTATTTTTCGGCGAGCCTCTAACCCTCTGTGGAGTACTCGGGAAACCCAGTTTCCTAGTGGGCTAGGATCCCGTTAAATAACACACAACCTTGACTTTAGCCAACAAGTTGTATAAAACTTAACTAGGTAGATCTCTAAGATCAATTGGATCCCATCCAATTCCTAGATCCAGTAGGTGGACCTCCAAGTCCGAAACATATATCCAATATATGTCAATATATCCAATATATTGCCTAACATTTTCCTCTGAATCAACTAAGCATTGGCTTTGGCTCAACAAGCTTAATGAAACCAGTCAATCGTGACCCATTGAAAGTGGGAAAGCTTCGTAATCGAGGCCGATGAACAAGAAGTGACCTTGACTTTGGCCAACAAATCACAATTTGCCCAAGGCGTACGATATGGAACAAAGCCTTCATGATTCAAACACATCCGCAATAGATAAAGATCTTGACTTTGGCCAACAAACCAATGCCAATCTTGGATCTTGAGAGAGAATCACTCAATGGAAGGAAAAATGCTTAATATGAAATGAGGGTTTTTGTCGCAATTTGACAACCAATTTATTATCTTTAATTAGGTCTCATAATACACCCTTAAGCATGCATTCTAAAAGCATAATAACGCACGATAAAATTAATAATGATATGCGGATGGATAAACAACAAATTATTCCTAGAACAAATCTCTTTTTTTTCCTCTCTCCCGCTAGCATTATTCATACTTCTACCCAATTACATAATACTTCTAAAGAAACCTCATTTACATTGAGGGGAATTGGTGAGAAGATAAATACAATGAGAAAAGAGGTAATAGGCTGGACACACAGGTCCAATTTAATAAATTCTAAATTTATTACAATAATTTTCAAAATTGCCCTCACCCTTCTAATATCCATCTGATATACATTATTCATACATACATCCAAGTATTCACACAAAGCATGTTATCAATCAATCTAATCCAATTAATTAATCTTTGATTAATGATCATCCAATGTTCAAACAACGATTTGATTTGCGCGAGTCCAACTCGTTTAAGAATAAATACTCAAAGTACGTATTCTTGAATTATATCGAACTAAAATTTTAAATCCAATTTAAATTATATTCAATACTAATTCATATTTAATTCCAAATTAAATAATTACACTTTTAATAGTGCCTTTTAGACTTGGATTCCAAATCCAATCTTTATGGGTCTCAAATGCCCAATTAGTATCAAATACTTTTCAATTAAAGTCCAATGGGCTTTCAATTAATTCTTTAGGCCATGGCCTTTGGCCATTATGGATCAAACCCAAGATGCCAAGGCCCAATAAGGAATCACCTTATGCCAAAAATCAATTTAGGCCCAATTATCATATTTGGACTTTATGGAAATGGTTTTAGGCCCAAAAATCATTCAATTTGATTTCAATCTAATTAAATCAACATTCAATATTTCTATCATGCCATCAACACATCCAATTGTTAAATTTCAAAAATTCCACCATGAGTCATCTAGGGCATGCATTCGGCCAAGGGTATATTTTGGGGAAAATTAATCCTATCAATTTTTCACAATTCCAACACTGCACAAATCCAATTGAACATCATATAAACATATCCCAACCAACAATTTAGGTAAATTAAGCTTCAAGCCAAAAATCCCAAATTTAAAGTCATGAACCCTAGATTTTCAAATCAAACTTAGGATGCTCTGATACCATTGTAAGTGTTCCTAGAACATGTCAATATCGTCTTAGAGTGATTCGTGTGTGAATTAATCAAAGGGAGTTGCGGAATACTCACATTGATCGGTTGTTGGATGTAGAGATTTCAAAACTTTTATTTGTTGAAGATGAAGCTCCAAGCTTTCTTGTAGTGTTTCCAACACTTGGGTGAGTTTCCATATCACCTTGATTCACTCCTTTAAGTGCTAGCTTGAACAAAAATGAAAGAAACATTTCCTCCAATAGAAGATTTATGTTCGGCAAAATGGAAGAGAGAATAAGAGATGATGAATAGTGATATATTACAACTTCTAAAGTTTGTCACTTTAAATAATAAGTTGAGTGTTGGTATTTGGTTGAGTGAAATAAAAGCAATCCAATACTTTATTCTCAACCAACTACCAAATTCCATCAAGTGTCAAACACTTTGATGTAAGTTGGTGGGCCCCACTTCAAATTCTAAATTTAAGTCGGACAATCCAACACGCAACTTCGCTCGGGCCCGAGTTCGCTTAATTCTGAATTAAGTGAATTACTGTTGCGACTTAATTAAATCCAATTTAATTAAATAATAATGCCTCGCAATATTATTATGTAAGTCACTTACGAATTAATTCTAAATTAATTTGTTCGCTTGAATTAAAATTTAATTTTAATTCACTTTGAAATCCGATTTCATTTAATATATCTAATATATTATTTTAACCTAATTAAATAAATTAAATAGTAAAATCTAATTTCACTATAAATTTACTTTACCGATTAATTGTAAATTAATCGCGTTCTTTCTTCTCGATGAATTTAATCCCAGATAAATTCTCGACGCAATTAATCCCAGATTAATTCTTTCTCTTTTAATTAATCTCAGATTAATTTATTGCCGTAATTAATCCCAGATTAATTTTCTGTTCGAGTCAAATCTCAACGGGGAATCTTCGGGAAGAGACCCAAGAGATCACTGGATATGTTGGCAGCAAATACAGTCATCAGACTATCTGAATACGTGGGTACCCGGTACCACGTTCTCACCGATTTACAAGACATGGTTGGCTTCTAGCAAAGCACCATGCCTACCCAATTCTCCAGAAATATTCTTTAAAGGAATATGTAATCTTTGTCAGGCGTAGTATACGTAGTATTGCGTATTACAATCCAGTATCAGATGTCACATGCTAGACCTGGGGCTGGAATTGTGTCTGCCCCGTACGAAGCATATATCGATCACTGGTAACTAGTCTCTATAATCGGATAATCATGACATTGTCATATTATCCTGATAGCTGCAACATTTAAGAGTACCAGTTATGTATCCCTGCGTGATCATCATCTTCACTATGACTGGAGTGATACTTCCATCTCGACGTCACACCCAATACACTACGACTCTCAGTATACCCAGAAGAGGCGTACACAGAACCTGTTAAAGCCCCGGATGACCAAAACCAAAGTATACTGATTGTCGCAAGTCTTAGGTTAAGACCAAATACACCTACCCTGATTCGGATTCCCATAGACACATAGTCATACTACCATTGGGATTCCGAGGGGTCTATCCAGAGCGAAGCTGTTTCCGTACCATCGGCAAACAGAACCTCCTATCACACTTGCATAAGTATCCAATACTTAAATATATGAGAACTATGTCGTTAAGCTTCCATAATGCGCATAAGTGTAATACTAGCCTATTCCGAATTATTGATGTCATGTCTCGATAATACTACGACTAGGGATATTTAATGATTAAACCTTACGTTGATTAATATTGTCTCATATCTTATTAATCTGGTACTAATCATATGGACTTTTATCATTTATATATCTAGGTAATCCAATTACAAATGATAAAAGAGCAATTTCCTTTGTCACATAGTTAATTTGTACGACAACGCCATGTTCTGTACAAATAGTGATGCTATGGGTCATAATTGTCCAACAAAAATATCATGTTGATCTTTACCAGGCATCCAAAAAGGTAAAAGGAATAGAAATTGAAACAAATTTCATTGATCATGAAAATCCTGTAGATATAACTCATTTAGATGTTTCGGATTTTTTTGAGGATCCAAATGGAAAAATTGATTACTTGATTGGTGACGACATGTGAAGACCGAATACAAATTTTAGTTTTGAAGTGTGTTTTAAAATTTGGTGTGTTTCGAAGTTTTGTGTGTGTGATTTAAAGTTTGGTGTTGTGGTGTGTTTAAATTATATTGCAATGAGTGTTTTTTTTAATTCAATTGTTTTATGAGAGTTTGGTGTTTAACTTTCTAATTTCCTAATAATACAGTTTCTATTGTGTTTTATTTAATTTATTTGAATATTTCATATATTGTTATTTTTATAAACTTTATTTAATATGTGTGTGAAGATACCATAAGAAAATTATAATGAATGATGAAGATGGATATTTAGTAGATAGTGCTACAACGCATACAATTCTATGAAATGAACAATATTTCTCTTATTTAATATTAGCTAAATCTAATGTTGATACAATATCAGGTTTTGCAAATCTGATTGAAGGCTCCGGAAGAGCAAATATTATGTTACCGAATTGTACAAAATTATGAATTAAGGATGTTTTATACTCTAGCAAATTCAGAAGAAATTTGCTTAGTTTTGTGTGATGTTTTGATTTATTTATTAAATCTTATTTTTGATGCTTCTTGTCTAATCACCAATAGGATTCATGTGGTAAACTTAGATGAAAATGACAAAGGGATTTTAAGTTTAGCCTTAAATTCAGTAGCACACGATCTCATCTTAGAGATTTCCCTACATGATAGAAATATACCTGTGGGGTGGGTATAGTCATAATTGCAACTTAATCTTAATGAATTTGAGGTTAATTAGTTGAAATAGAAATATAGTTAATTAATTTACTTTGAATATTTATACATGACCATTGAAAGAGGCTTGTGGATATCTTAGTAGTCCAAGTTAATAAGCCAATATATTACACGAGTATAGGAATACCAATTCATCTTTAGAATAGTACTGAGTGGATTCACAACCCTGAATGTCTGCTTCCCATTGATTGTCTTCGGAAATTATCGTAGTTATATTTATTTATTTTAGCCTTAGTTCAGACTTAATTCAAAAATCATATTTAATTTTAATTAGATACTCGCAGGTTATTAGTCTTAATAATTAGTAACTTAGGTAATAAGTCCTCGTGTGATCGATAACTTTTACACTACTTGAGCGATACGTGTGAAAATCACGATCAGTCAATAACCAAATATTTTCTAATTTGAGAATTTTTAGTAGTGCAGTATATGTCCCAATTTCACCCCCATAAAGAACTAAGATGGGTCCATAACGAAGACTTGGAATTTATGTTGGCTTCGATTCTCCATCTATAATTAGAAATCTTGATCTTTTAACAAAAGATCTTCTTATCGCGAGATTCATAAATTGTCATTTTGATGAACAAGTTTTCCCGTCGTTATGGGGAGGAAAATATAAAACAAATGAACAACGTGAAATCACATGGTATGCATTATCGCTATCTCATCTTGATCCTCGTACAAATCAATGTGAACTTGAAGTTCAAATGATCATTCATTTGCAACGTATTGTAAATCAAAATTCTTGATGTATTTATTGATTCAGGAAAAATAATAAAATCACATATTCCAGCTGAGAATACCTCATTACATATTGAAGTCCCTGGAGAACTACATGATAAAACTAATGAAAGTAAAACACATTTGAAACGTGGAAAACTAATTTATTCAAAAGGCAATACTCCTCGGAAGAGGAAACATTAGAAAATATACAAAATGGAGTTAGTACTTTAGAAGAGTCTTTACTTACTAATTGTAGAACACAGAAATCAACGATGCTGTTCCGGGCTCGCGGCCCGGTTGGGAGTACGGAGTAGCTCGCGGGGGACTAAACCGGAGAATAAAATGGAGTCGCCACCCGGTGTGAACCGGGAAAATGATTTAAGGCCGCACTCACCCATCGCAATGGAAGACCCCAAACCGTTGGGTTCGGAATGGTCCCTTACTTATGCCACTTGTAATGAATAGATTTGTGCAATAATTTAACTAAGTCTACACGACATACATGTCCAAGAATAACCTAAATCTAGTTCGCATTCATCAAAGTAAATCCTAGTCTAAGTTTGCATGCTTTGAAAGTAATTATCACAACGGCAAACATACGATATCACACAATGAGCATGTTGAATCATCAAATACAAAGAATAAATAACATCCTAAACATAAACGAAATTTAAATTCCTATTGTGAAAGAAAATAACTAAATCATGCATAAAAATAAATAACACACTAAACTAAATCATGCTTAAGAAATAAATAACATACTAGACTAAATCATGCTCGAATACAAGGTTGGATGAAACGAAATATGTAAATCTCTCAAGTGGTACGGGGCATTGTATCCCGAGTGCAAACCGCAATACCGTCCATTCAAATTCGGCTACGGAATTTATGTCCGGGTTTCCATCTGATATACCGCAAGAGAGAACACATATTCTGTTCATCTGGAAATCACATCTTACACTAATCCACAATACTCATTGGTGTGATATTTTTATATCGTACCGCAAGTGTACGATGTCAAGTTTTAGTATGAATGAGTTTAGAGTGTCGAACCCACAGGGATTGCGTTAACTCGCACTAAGTACTACAATTGATAATCCTAACTTTATTTAGACGATAAATAATAAAGATTTATAATAGATAAATATACAAATAATAAAATAGGAGGAACTAATACTATAGAGATTCCGGATCCTGATTCCACCTAACTGTTGCTTATGTATTTGTCATACCAATTAATCCTTGTTCAGTTATATTATTTATAAGTCAAGACTCCGAAATTATCCACTCCCTCTCTCGAGTGCCGAGTGAAAATATTATCAACTATAGACTTCGATATCTCTATAAAAATCTAATAGTTAACAACTCATTACGATTTGTGATTCTATATTAACGACTTCAAAGGACTACAGATTCTCTCGAACTCTATAAAATCCTAGGCTATATTCTCTAGATCTATTCAAAATCCCCTCTCTCGAGTGATAGATTCTAAACATTCATCATCTCAATTGTGGCCAGCAATCAAGAAGCATTAAACTCAAAAGAATATAACTAAATTAATAAAACTTCATCACAAATTGATAAATAAAATACAAGGTTTGAGCATAGATTACAATCGTTCTCCAAAATTAAGGAGTAAATTCATGATAAAAGATAAAACAATAAATAATCAAGCCACGAATCTAATGGAAATCATTAGAGTTCTAAGAAAGAAATAAGAAGATAAACCCGAATTGAATCTCTTCCTCTCCGGATATTAAAGCCTTTGTCTCCTCTTGTCGCTCTTCAATCCTCTCCTTGGATCTCTAAAAATAGTGTTTCTGTGTTTTTTTGCTCTGTATTAGCCTCCTTTTGAGTGTTGGATGAACTGTTATATTATACTGGGGCTGGGAGTCTTTGGGTAGCATTAGGATTATTGAAAACCCTAAAAATGACTCCTGGAACGTGTAGGTTTTCTTCCGGATCATTGCAGCTTTTGTAAGTGGGCGCCGGGGCGCTGAACCCTCGGGAAAATGTATTGAATTTGCTAGCTTGTGGGCGCCACGGCGCCATTAATATTTATTTTAATTTAACATTGGCGCCATGGCGCCAAGTTTTATATATGTGAATGGCGCCATGGCTCCTTTGTTTTGTAATTGGGTGGCGCCATGGCCCACTCATTTGTGATTGATGGGCCCATGGCGCCCATCTCTCTGGATCTTGGCTGGTGTGATGAATTTCTCCCCTGTTCCTCCTGTCTTATGTCATATGCTCCCGTATGGTCCCAAAACACGTGCAATTGTTCCCAGATCCATGTATTGATGCTCCTACAAATAAAACATAAAATAAATTATAAATGATATTAAATATCTCGAATTATAACAAAATAATAAGCTGAGAATGTATAATAAGTGGGTATAAACCACACTTATCAAACACCCCCAAACTTAAGGTTTTGCTAGTCCCGAGCAAAAGATAAACTAGAAACTAATTTCAAATAAATAATTAAAAATAACTAAATTAACTAGGCCACTTTCGTAGGGATCACGATTGCATTTAGCATATGCAACAAGACTTTAAACCCCTAGGTGACCCTAATGGACGAGTTATAGTCTCGTGAGGGCTTACAGCGACGACACCCACAAACGTCATTCACACACAATCATGCAAAAATTTAAACAAATAACAAAAGATAGTCCCGATAGTTGCACATAAAATTTTCCTCAAAGAAAGCTTATAAATGAAATTAGAGAACCTTCAAAGTACGCAATTGCAACTCGAATCCAAATTCTCGAATAAATTATCTAAGCTAGACTCACGGTGTGTGTGTGTAAAGGTTCATTCACAGCTTTGATCTTAAGTAAGCTAACTCAATGATTTCGCTTAAAAATTAGAATCGTTTTAAATATCTCAATTATGCTTTGTAATTGCCTTATTTTGTGTTCGGTATGGTATGGTTTTTCTTTTATTTCTTGTCTCTTTTTCTTTTCTCATTTTTGCACCCTTTTTTTTTCAACTCACCTACCCTTTAAGGTAGCATTTCTCCTCATGGTGGTCCTAATACTCGCCCATGGGTAGCTTCACGTTATCGGTTATAGGTGTTTATTTTTCTTTCTTTAGAGACATTTTTCTTTTAGCTATACCACTTCATAACACTAGCAAATCAAGATAGATATCTAAGCAAACGGTCATTCATCGACATGCAATTTCGTCAACTAGTCACATTGTCAACTACTTAAGTTTTACTGCTAAGAACCTATTTTTAAGTGCTTACGAGTCTAACATAGATCATTATTCAAGGCATCAGATAAAAGTAAATTAGGCACTTATCGTTTCTAAATTTCACTCATAAACAACAATATTATCATAAGATTTATGCTTTACTATCAAAGACTAAAACAATTTTTTTTTTTTTTTTTTCAAAAAAAAAAAAAATTTAAACAACTAAATAGCAAGTAAACATTAAACAACATGCACACACCCCCAAACTTAAAATTTGCATTGTCCTCAATGTAAGATAAATATCAAGAGCAAGAGTGAGGAACAACACTACCGTGCATGGAGTTGATCAGACTCTTGCTGGTTAGAATTTGGTTGCACGGGCGTTGTGTGTCTCGTGGTACCTACATAAATAACATGCAAATAAATAAATAGCACACAATAAAATAAAATCAAATCAAATAAAAAGTAAAGAAAATAATAATAAAAGAAATGCAAGGGTTGCCTCCCCGCTAGCGCTAAGTTTAACGTCTTCAGCCAGACGCAACCACCCAAATGGTTATGGTGGCTTAAAAGTAGTGAACCGGGTAATCTCATCTGTTTTCTTCTTTTGTATCCACTGACTGCTTTGACATGAAAAAGATAGCTTGGTGGCTGTGACAGTTTATTTAAATCCCCCTACTGCTGCTTGGTTATGGAGGATGCAATCTGCCCAATTTGTGTTTCTAAAGACTTCATTATAGCCTCCATATTTTCCATGTGTATCTCAATATTATTTAGCCTTGACTCAGTCTTCTCAAATCTCGCTGAAGTACTAGCAGCAAACGTGCTCACGAAATCTTCTAAGGAAGATTTCTGCTCATCCTTTTTATAGTCAAAACCAGAAGAATGTTGCAAGGTATTCTCTGTATTAGCATATGACAGGTTTGGATGATAACGGTTAGGCATAAGATTTCCTCTATAGCTGTTGAAGTTCCGATTGTTCACATATTGGACTTGTTCAATGTTCGGGTTTCCTTCCACTAACTGCATATTTGTAGCTGCCGCTGATTCAATAGATGATACTCGTGGTTTTGTCAGGGCTGCTACTTGAGTGGCCAAGGTGGAAATCTGAGCTGTAAGTGCCACAAGAGGGTCTACTTCATAAATCCCAGCCACTTTGGTTAAGTAGCGCGTTCACTTGGCCATTGATAATGGTTAATGGCCATTTCTTCCAATAAATTGTGCGCTTCCTCAGCTGATTTCCTGAAATAGCTCCCCCCAGCTGCTGCATCAACCACAGTCCTATTCGGACCATTCAACCCATTATAGAACAACTGAATCTGGACCCAATCTGCATAATCATGTTGTGGGCATCTTCGTAGTAAATCCTTAAAGCGCTCCCATGTTTCATACGAAGTCTCAGTTTCCAGCTGCTTAAATACACTGATTGCTGCCCTCAGTTGAGCTGATTTAGCTGGTGGAAAGAATCTCTCAAGAAATTTTATGGCCATATCCCGCCATGTCATGATACTCCCTGTCTGTATTGATTGCAGCCAATCCCACGCTTTATCCCGTAAAGAGAATGAAAATAAGCGTAGCCTGATAGCTTCTTTACTCACGCCATTTACTTTTATGGTATCTGCGATCTCCAGGAACATCCTTAAGTGCAAGTTGGGATCCTCTACAGCTGAACCCCCAAACTGATTCCTTTGTACCATGTTGATCAATGCAGGTTTTAACTCAAAACTGTTGGCGTTGATTGGTTGATGGGCAATCCCAGAGCATATATCATCAAGGACCGGTTTGAAGTGATCTCTGATTGCCACATGGCGTGGGTTGTTCTCTATGTTTTCAGCTGCCATTGCTTCTTTTTCGATTTTCCTTTCTTTTCTTAGTCTCCTCGCAGTTCTTTCTATTTCAGGATCAAACAGGAGCGAATTGAGACTTGTGGTTTTTCGCATCACTGAAGCACCAAAAGAAAAATAAAAATCAATAAACAAAAAATAAAAATGAAAATTAAATACAAAACAAAAATAAACTAAAAATAAAAATAAAAATAAAAATAAAAATCTAAATTAAAGCTAAAATTACTTGGTAGTAGTATTAATGTGAATTAACAGACAATCCCCGGCAACGGCGCCAAAAACTTGGTGGGATAATTTTATATCGTACCGCAAGTGTACGGTGTCAAGTTTTAGTATGAATGAGTTTAGAGTGTCGAACCCACAGCGATTGCGTTAACTCGCACTAAGTACTACAATTGATAATCCTAACTTTATTTAGACGATAAATAATAAAGATTTATAATAGATAATATACAAATAATAAAATAGGAGGAACTAATACTATAGAGATTCCGGATCCTGATTCCACCTAACTGTGCTTATGTATTTGTCATACCAATTAATCCTTGTTCAGTTATATTATTTATAAGTCAAGACTCCGAAATTATCCACTCCCTCTCTCGAGTGCCGAGTGAAAATATTATCAACTATAGACTTCGATATCTCTATAAAAATCTAATAGTTAACAACTCATTACGATTTGTGATTCTATATTAACGACTTCAAAGGACTACAGATTCTCTCGAACTCTATAAAATCCTAGGCTATATTCTCTAGATCTATTCAAAATCCCCTCTCTCGAGTGATAGATTCTAAACATTCATCATCTCAAATTGTGGCCAGCAATCAAGAAGCATTAAACTCAAAAGAATATAAATAAATTAATAAAACTCATCACAAAATTGATAATAAAATACAAGGTTTGAGCATAGATTACAATCGTTCTCCAAAATTAAGGAGTAAATTCATGATAAAAGATAAAACAATAAATAATCAAGCCACGAATCTAATGGAAATCATTAGAGTTCTAAGAAAGAAATAAGAAGATAAAACCCGAATTGAATCTCTTCCTCTCCGGATATTAAAGCCTTTGTCTCCTCTTGTCGCTCTTCAATCCTCTCCTTGGATCTCTAAAAATATGTGTTTCTGTGTTTTGTGCTCTGTATTAGCCTCCTTTTGAGTGTTGGATGAACTGTTATATTTATACTGGGGCTGTGAGTCTTTGGGTAGCATTAGGATTATTGAAAACCCTAAAAATTGAATCCTGGAACGTGTAGGTTTTCTTCCGGATCATTGTAGCTTTTGTAAGTGGGCGCCGGGGCGCTGAACCCTCGGGAAAATGTATTGAATTTGCTAGCTTGTGGGCGCCACGGCGCCATTAATATTTATTTTAATTTAACATTGGCGCCATGACGCCAATGTTTATATATGTGAATGGCGCCATGGCGCCTTTGTTTTGTAATTGGGGTGCGCCATGGCGCCACTCATTGTGATTGATGGGCGCCATGGCGCCCATCTCTCTGGATCTTGGCTGGTGTGATGAATTTCTCCCATGTTCCTGCTGTCTTATGTCCTATGCTCCCGTATGGTCCCAAAACACGTGCAATTGTTCCCAGATCCATGTATTGATGCTCCTATAAATAAAACATAAAATAAATTATAAATGATATTAAATATCTCGAATTATAACAAAATAATAAGTTGAGAATGTATAATAAGTGGGTATAAACCACACTTATCACTCATGCGAAATAAAGTAATAAAATAACTAAAAAATAAAGGATAATAAATAAAAGGGGTGCCCTCAGGTCTAACCTTTTTAGTCGTCTATCGGAAGTGTGGTACGTGGTCGTCGGAAGGGTTGATGCTCTGCAACTCCTCCGGTTTACTGGTTCAACATTTTCCTTCGCTGTTTGGGCTGCTATTTTTACTCCGTTTCGCGGTGTTTCTGGTCGCGGTATTGGCTCACTATTTTGTGGTAAAAGGGAGACTGTTTTGGCTTGCGGCTTGCGGGTTTTGTGGTTTTTTTGCTGCAGTTTTGCGGGTGCAGTTTGAGGGGTATTTTCATGGTAAAACTGGACAGTTTAGAGGGAGTTTGAGCGTGCAGTTCATAGGAGTTTATGCGGCTGTTTTGGGTCTGGACAGTGAGTATTTTATGCGGCAGTTTCAGGGTTATTTCAGGGGTGTTTTCACGGTGAGTAAAAGGGCTGTTTGTAGGGTGTTTTCTCGGCAGTTTGTGGGGAAGTTGATGCGTTGATTTTGAGGGGCTTGAGGACATGTTTTGGAGGCAGTAACGTGAGTGTTTGAGGACGTGTGAATGGGCAGTTGTTACGTGAGGGAGGCAGATGGCGTAAGGTGGATTTTGGCTGAAGTTGGGGCTGCTACGTGAATGGGCAGGTGGCGTGAGTACATACTGGTCAGGGACGTGTTTAGTGGCTATGAAGGCTGTTGATGCATGAATGGGTAGTGGAAGCTATGTGGCTAGGCGTGAAGGGGGTAGTTGTTTGCGTGAGTGGAGGGTACATGTGTCTTCGTTGTGTGGCTGTGTGAGTTGAGAGGGGAGCTAGGGCGTGAGGTCTTAGGTTTTATTGTTTTTGTGTTGTTGAAATGAGTTGAGATTGGGGGGTGCGTGAACTGCTTGTGTTTTTGATATTTTCCGTGAGAATCAATTAACTCCTTGTGGCTTTGGTTAGTGTTTCTTTTTACAGGGGAGTGAAGGTGAGGGGGGTGTTATGGGTTATGCATGGGTGTGTTATGGGTGTTGCATGTGTTGGTGTTTGTTTGTGACTTGTGTTTACGTGGGAGAGGGTTAAATGCATGAAGGGTGCATGGGCTTATTTGTTGGTTTGTGTTTTGGTTTGTGATTGGGTGAGATGCTTTGTTTATTGGTTAGTTGTTTCACGTGGGAGAGGGTTGTGAGGTGCATGGGTGATTTTGTTGATTTTGTGTTTGTTGAGTGGAGTGCATGGGTTTTCTTTGTTGGCTTGTGCTTGGTGTGGTTATTGTCTTTGTTGGTTTGTGTTTGGGGTTTGTTTATTTGTGTTTGGGCGTGAGGTATGGGTGGTGAATGAGGTTTGTGATTTTTGTTTGTTTATTGTTTTGTGTTTTGGGTGTGAGGCATGTATTTAGTTTTGATTGGTGACTTTTGTTGATGGAATTGTTTGTGTTCTTAAAACAGAGGTCCAACGAGCGAACCCGAAGCTAAACCGGCAAATTAAATCCACTAAGGTGTCAATGTCTGACTCTTCCCTTCCGACGTCCGTTTCCCACGACTTCCACAACTTAAGAGGTAGTGCCTCTGTACGAGATTCATCATCGGGACTTACATGCAAAAATACAGTGCCTACACTAATCAAGCAACAGAAACTGATCTATTAAAAGCTATCGACCATATTGCCCTAAAAGAGGTAAATTTACCAACAATTGAAGATTTTTGAGTTTTTCCTAAAGAGGCAAATAATAATGAGATTTCAATTGGGTATGTTGGTATAGAAAATCCATGGGATCGAAATGAAATTATTGTTGATAATATGTTTTCATTTATTGTTGCTCAAAATATTACAAAATATGATTATAAGGATCCTTAACCACAAACTGTGGAAGAATGTCGACACATAAATGATTGGCCACAGTGGAAAGAAGCTATTCAAGTATAACTAAATTCACTTACAAAATCTGAAGATGTCAAACCTATTGGATATAAATGGGTGTTCGTAAGAAAATGAAATAAGAAAAATGAGATTATGAGATATAAAGCAAAATTAGTGGCACAAGGTTCTTCTCAAAGGCCCAACATTGATCATGAGGAGACCTATTCTATTGTGATGGATGCAATCACATTTTGATTTCTTGTTGGCCTCGCAGCTTTTAAAATACTTGAAATGCGTCTGATGGATGTAGTGACTGCATATTTATATGGTTCTATTGATACTGATATTTATATGAAAATCTCTGAAGGATTTAAAATTTCATAAACAAATAATTCAAAACCTTGCAGCTTGTATTGATTAAAGTTACAACCACCTTTATATGAACTGAAATAATCTTGGAGTATGTGGTATAATCGCATAACTAACTATTTATTGAAAGAATGATATGTAAACAATCTAATTTACCATTGTGTCTTAATAAAAAAAAATCTGAAATTGGATTTGCAATAATCGCTGTATATGTTGATGATTTGAATCTCATTGGAACTTCTGAAGAGCTTTCAAAGATGATTTCTTATTTGAAAAAAGAATTAGAAATGAAAGATCTCAGGAGAATAAAATTTTATCTTGGCCTGCAAATCGAGTATTTGTCAAGTGGAATATTCATACATCAGTCAACATATACTAAAAAAGTTTTAAGGCATTTTTATACGGACGAAGCTCATCCATTAAGTACTCCAATGGTAGTGTGATCACTTGACGTGAAGAAAGATCCATTTTGTCCTAAAGAGAATGGTGAAGAAATTCTTGAGTCTGAATTGCAAATTGCACTCGATCTGATATTGCATTTTAAGTCAATTTATTTGCAAGATATAGTTCTGCACCAACTTGAAGGCATTGGAATTTGGAATGGTGTAAAGCATATTTTACACTATCTCAGTGAAACAATTGATATGGTATTATTTTATCCAATTGGATCAAAATCACCTCTAATTAGATATGCAGATGTTGGATATCTCTCTGATCCACATAAAGTCCGATCACAAATAAGTTTTTATTTACTTCTGGTAATATTGATGTATCATGTCGATTTATGAAGAAAACAATGATTGCAACTTCTTCTGATCATTCATAAATACTTTATGTCCATGAAGCAAGTCGTGAATGCACATGGTTAACATCAATGATACAACATATTCGGGAAACATGTGGAATGCCTTCAAATAAAGATAACCACACAATATTATATGAAGATAATGTCGCTTGCATTGCACAAATTAAAAGGTGATAGAGCCAAACATATATCACCAAAGATCTTTTATACACACGAAATTCAAAAGGGTGGTGATATAAATATTCTGCAAATACGCTCCAATGATAATCTTGCAGATCTATTTATAAAAGCCCTACTAACTGCAACATTCAAAAAATTGGTATACAAAATTGAGATGCGACAACTCAAAGTTTATGTGAAACTTTAGAAGCATTAACAACAGGAGGGGGAGCATACTTATTGGGGAAGATACTTAATATGTTGTACTCTTTTTCCTTGCTAGGTTTTTATCCCATTGGGTTTTTCCGAATAAGGTTTTAATGAAACAACTTTCTATGTAATGAACATCCAAGGGGGAGTGTTATAAATAAATTAAAATAATGTGGATGTTCATAATTTACAACTCTTAATCTCCCCCACTAGTAACAACCATTTATCTATCTATAACCTCCCAATATATTATGATCCATGATCATCCATTTTATTAAGCATTTATTTTTATATTACAGTCATGTAACTAAAAAAAAAAAAAAAAAAAAAAAAAAAAAAAAAAAAAAAAAAAGAAGAAGCTCATCTCTTTATTTCTACACACTTTGAAATAAATAAAATTTCTCTAGTTTATACTTTCATTTGCTCTTTCTCCCCCTTTTACTTTTTCATTGTGGTGTTGTTTATATTTTTCTATTAAATACCATGTTTCATCCCAGTATTATCGAAAGATAATGAATGTGAGTTTTTTTCACATATAAATAGGTTGGCCAAAATTTTTACAAATTAAAACTAATTAATTTATTAGTTAAAACGTCACATGACTCACATCTACCTTTTCTACTGTTATTTTAAAATCATGGATGAAATAAAGTATTAAAAATTATTGGATACTAACATAAGTGGTAAAAACAATTTTTAAGAGAGCAATGATATCTCCACAAAAAAATAATATAAAAATTAACATAAAATTATAAAAAGAGATATGATATTTTAATTAGAAGACAAATTTCATTTATCTTTTAAGTGTTTTTTTGTTAACTTTTGTGGATGTGTTATTTTTATTTTTAAGAGAGAATGTATCATTACCCTTAATATATGAGTTTGGAGTTGTGGCTTCTGCTGCCAACTAAAAAGCTCTAATTATAACGGAAAATAAATAATTATAAATGTTTATCAAATATTTTAATTTGAAAAATTAGGGCTGCTCCACAACAATCGTAAAGATTATTAATTTATCATCGGAGCGCTCCCGTTCGAATGATATTTATAACCTTTAATGATAAACTGGCAACTTGTACTCGAATCTTATAGATAATAATAATAATAATAATAATAATAATAATAATAATAATAATGATAATAATAATAATAATAAACATAATTAATCTTATCTTATTATTATTATCATCATTCAAAAATAAAAAAGTTTTCGACACATCAATTTTAATTTGGTTCTGTCTAGAGTTCAAATATGAGGCCAAAAAAATCTTAATAATGATGTGGCACAAGCAATTGCATTTGCCCCCCACATTAAGATAAAGTAGCATATTACATCAAATTTTAAATTTCCTATTCTAAAGCTTTTACATCACTCACTTACTCCTCCAACATCAATCAGTATAAATATCCTATGTAAATTTATAATTTTTTAATACTAAATTATAACTAATATGATTCTAATTGCTTAGCTTTTTTTTAAAAAAAAAAAAAAAAACAATGCCATTTCATGACACCATAAGCGATCTAATATGAATTTATTAAAATAAATTGTGTTAGTTCGACATGATCAAATATAGACACTTAATCTTGCATACATTTAATGAACCTAAAAAAATTTGATTGTAATACATATGACGATTTTTCTTCTTTAGATGTGAGTGTATATGGATCGGAGTTAGCCCACAATAACTTGGTTAGAAGAATTTTCAAATAGTTTTTTTTAGTTGATCATCCGAATTTAAAATTTGGAGAAAATAAGGGGGTAATATCCCTATTTTTTAAAAAAGGAATAATAAAAATTGATAGATCGTCTTTGTGACAACAATATTGTATGAGTATGTCTATTTCAACTTAAATTTTTGACTTAAATCTAAATATCAAAATCTTATCTATTTATCTCATATAATATAATGGTGGATAAATTGACATCATTAAATGCTATTTTAATTTTGGATATCTCCAATTGGATTGACTTTAATCAATTATCAAATTTTGATATATAGATTTAAGTCAAAATTTTAAATTGAAATAGCTATACCATCTAAGTATTATTGGTGATGACATAGACCACTCAATGAGCAAGGGCGGCTTTGCATTTTTGGAGAATCCTAAACTTATTTTTAAGATATGTGACCTTTAAATGATAGATTATAGATTTTTTTTTTTGCTTATTATAATGAATATTAGTTTTCCTTAGATTTGATATCCTTAATTTGACCCAAATTTAACGACATCAACTGACCGTCTGTGTGAGATATCTTCAAAACCACTTGAGAACTTTGTACATACTACCCAATTTAAGGTTAATTTACAAAATAACTTATTAACATTTTTCAAGAAAAATA
Organism: Zanthoxylum bungeanum; assembly: GCA_019454045.1. Lineage (NCBI taxonomy): Eukaryota > Viridiplantae > Streptophyta > Magnoliopsida > Sapindales > Rutaceae > Zanthoxylum > Zanthoxylum bungeanum. Next base: position 127,841 of record SKCR01026667.1, on the reverse strand, counting down.
AAAGTATATTTTAGAGATAATACCCCTAAATAAAAATAGTGTTAATTCATTTGTATGGTTGAGTGTCATCATCATTCTTCCAGGAACCAAGTTTGGCTCAACAATTATAAATAATTGACAAATTGTAATCCGAATTTCACTAATTAAAGTGAAAACTCTTCACGTCTTTTTCTATATTCGAAAATCCAAGTAGCGTGTCAATCATTCTTTGGAGAAGAACAATCAGCGGCCAGCAGCATGATAAGGTACAGTGACGTCCACTTCTTGTCACTTCCCAAGATTAATCTAGACCGTCAATTTCTCCCATAACAAAATAAACAAATCCGGCTAAGAGGTCCCACCGTAACAGAACATACAGTCAACGTGTCGTTTGATTAGAGGCCGTCGGCAGCGCGTGGGCTTGTATGTTAACGACACCGCATCACAATCATGTGGTCTAATTAAGCAATTTGAATTATGATTAGTTTTAAAGTAAATATAAATTTTTAGAAATAGATTTATTTAATTAATTTTTATTTTTTTTTTACCACTTTTGATTATTTTTTTATTAAAATTCGAAAAATTATACCAAATTATCGTGTTTCTTCTAGTTGGCCACTAAGAGTCACAGTAGATGATTGGACCTTTGTCTAAACATCAGTGTATTTTTCTAGCGTCGGGAACTAATCTTGATATGATGTTGAGGCAGCAGTGAACATCATGCATTTATGATAATTTATTTCATTCAACAAGATTAAATAAATATTAGTACTTGGTTCATTTAGTAAACGAATTAAATACGAATTTATCATATTTTGATTTAATTAATTTAGGATTCGATACAATTTCGATTTTTCAATTCATTTTAACACCCATAGTTTTAGAGCTTTTATCATTACATAAGGGTATATTGTTATTTATCATTAATTTTATACTAATTATTTAGTTTGCTAAATATTTTTAAATTTTTTCTAAAATATAAGTGAATTATATGTGTGAACTATATTCAGGTCGGGTCAGACAAGTAAGTTCTTTATGAGCTTGATTGGGTCTGACCAAAAAATGACACCAAATATTAAAAAAATTGAATAGGAGGCCTGATGCGGGTCGAGTTTTCAGATTGGATCGATCGGATCTAAGTTTAAAATCGAAACAAATTTATGATATGTAAAATTAAAAAAATATCTGGTGGGATTTTGGGAGTTTAACTTTTTTATTCGTACCTAACACACACATATATATTACCAAATCAAACATTTATTAGTTGAAAAAAGAATAACTAGACGAGTAAATGAGTGTTGCTGCCATAATAAAAGATAAATATTAAAAGTAAATAATAAATTTTAAAGTGACACGTGACTACACCACATAAGATATGAGATAAATATTGCGCAAATTATTAATAACAAGCAAATAATAAAATGACCATCAGAGAAAATGATAATACATTAATCATCCTAGAAAAGATATCAAAAAATAGGTTTTAAAGTGATATTTTATCCGTTAGTCAATTTTAGATCTTTAACATACTTAGATAACACATTTGTCATTTTCAAAATATAAGATATATATATATATTAGTTTTTGCCCGTGCCTACGGCACGATGTTACAGTATTTGGCCCGTGCCTACGGCACGGTGTTACAGAATTAAATGATTTTATTTTTTAATTAAATGATGCCCGTGCCTACGGCACGGCACGGGTTTACAGAATTAAATGATTTTATTTTTTAATTAAATGATGTCAGTGCCTACGGCACGGTGTTACAGTATTTGGCACGTGCCTACGGCACGGTATTACAGAATTAATGATTTTATTTTAACTTTCTATTTTTTAATTTGAAAATTTGAAAATTTTGACCATTTCCATCAATCAATTCACTCTCTTTCCTCCAATTACCAATGAATGATCTGAGCCGTTAATTAAGCCACATAAAGAGAGCCGTTGGATGTACTCTCTTTCCTCCAACACCATTGTGCTTTATAATATAGATATATATATATCAAGTTCATTTACTTAAAAATGACAAATATATTTATTAGATCAAATTCATTAATCTACTAATTACATAAATATTTCAAAATTTCAATATCATCATTCATCACCCAAAAGAAAAGAAAAATATATACGTAGGAATGTAGGATGAGATGAGATACTGGCGTAGATTTTTAATGTAAAAAAACAAATGATGTTTTAAGAATATAATTTAAGTAATTGATCCAATGTAGAGCTAGAGCATTAAACCTTACATCCAACGGCTGCGATTTTATCTGGCCAGTTTCTTTACTCTTCTGTAAAAGCATGCTCATATAACAACACATGGCTGCTCTAAACAGGAGTCATTCATCTCGGCGTCTTCACACAAAAGAACTTCATCAAAACTCAAAAGAGCTCTTTCTTAAAAAGCACCTTTTTTCTCACTCTACTTCTGCTTCTAGCTTTAAACATGCTGCTCAGAAGCTCATCAACGCCTATATTGAACTCATGGCTAACCCAGTACAGCAAAGACTCATCTTCTTCATCATCATCATCACCAGAGCCAGAGTTTCAAGTTCTTCAAATAACAAGGTCAGTTTCATTATCAAGCTCATTTCTCTCATTATCAGATGATCACCATCACTCAACAACAAAGCACAAGCTTTTTACAACCACGTACCAAAGACGAGAAAAAAAAGACTCAACAAGGCACAAGAACAATAATATCAAAGCTTCAAAGCCACCAGCTCATGCTCATGATCATGACCCTCAAGCAAATGAAGCAAGTTCAAGAATTCAAAGACTTTTTTCAAGTTCTGGGTTGGGGGAGAAATTACAAAAGGATGATGAACGAGATGGCTGTGAAGTTGTGCAAACAATGGTGATGGGTGGTGGGTTAGGGAGTAATGGCGGGAAAATTTGCGGCGGCGGCCGTGGCGGCGGTGAAGGTGGTGGTGGGGGGTCAGGGTTCTTTGGGAATAGTAGTAATAATAATCATTCGAGTAGTAGCACTGATACTTATTATCAGAAAATGATTGAAGCAAATCCTGGAAATGCCTTGTTGCTTGGAAATTATGCCAAGTTCTTGAAAGAGGTAATGTTATTAGTTTTGTAAATTTTGATTTTTTATTGGAGATTTGCTGATATTTTTGACTTTGTTTGTGAGGGTGGATAGGTTAAAGGAGATTTGGCAAAAGCAGAGGAGTTATGTGGAAGAGCAATTTTGGCTAACCCAAATGATGGGAATATCTTGTCACTCTATGCAGATATAATATGGCAAACTCATAAAGATGCTCCAAGAGCTGAGAGTTACTTTGATCAAGCTGTTAAAACTGCCCCAGATGATTGGTAAGATAAAATAATTTCTTGTTTGATCAATTTCATATGTTCTTGCTTTGCTTGAATTTGATTTAATTATTGCTTTGATTGTTGTTTAATTAAAATCTCATTTTGTTAATTATAGAGTGACTGCATAACAACTTGTTGAGTTGCCTAGAGGGTTGTTTGTAGGACTTTTACTTAACAGTTAGTGATTCTGTTTTAGAATGATTGTGGTTTAAAAGGCGAAACACCTTGATGCCAAATCTTTAATGGTTTTGTGAAGTAGAATTTGTTTGAAAACAATTTGAGATCTTTTGGAACTAACAGAAGTAGGAATGTCTAGTTATATAATACTTCAGCAGTTGGTTTGTGGTTGCCCATTTGTGATAGGATATGTTAATTATCAATGAAATTTAATGTTAAAAATTCAATTTATGTGCAGTTATGTGCTTGCATCATATGCTAAGTTTCTGTGGGATGCTGAGGATGAAGAAGAAGAAGAAGAAGAAGAAGAAGAAGAAGACACTGAAGAGGGCCAACATCAAACGGATCACAGCCACATGTCACCACCTGATTTCTTCCATGGAACTTCACATCAGACTCCATTAGCTGCGGCATCTTAAGCAGAAAACAGAGAAGTTGAAATAATATTAGCTGCTATGAGTTGTAAGATAGTCGAGTAACATATTTACTAGTTCATAGCCACTGAAACAATAACATAGTTTCTTTCATTTCTTTTTGTCCTTTTCCTTTTCTGGGTTATAGTAGAAGTAACTTTTACCGTAATTTCCTTGAAATAACAATGCCTAAATATGTGAAAAAAGCAGAAGAGTTACACTCCTTATCATATAATGATCCCATCCCATGGCATAAGCTTCTTTGCCCCTATGCCAAATGAAGGAGAAAGCAATTTAACTTCATTATGTATAATGATTTTTAGTAGGAAGCTTAATTAACAATAAGCCTTCTAATATCTCAAACAGAAAAAGGAAAGTAGGTAAATGAATTGCCAACAAATAGATGTTGATTTTTTTTTTTTTTTTTTTTTGTGCTTTTGTGGCCCATAATCCTTTATTGCACCCTCTAACAAATTTAAGGGTCACTATATTTCATTTTCTTTCATGTGTCATGGGATAAGTTGATGTTGTCTGTTCCTCTTATTAAGCTGCAGGGATTTCTCTGTCCTCATTCAACGAAAATGCCTTAAATTATTGTTTTTTTGGTGGTTGTATTATAATCTCAAATGCTTGGAAGAAAAATATCAAGCTGATGATTTTTACTAATCAACAAATTCCCAGTTTAGCAAAAGAAAAATCTCAATAATTGAATTAGAATTGTCTTTGAAAGCTGGGAACAAAACCAATATCTGCCATTAAAATATAGGTTGATAGGAATGGCTTCTAAATTCAATTGATCTTTCTTCATAATCTGCTTTTAAATTCATTAAAAGTCTCTTGAATTTTATTAGAAATTAACCTCTATTAAAAGAGCCCGTGAATGGTCTAAATTGCAATATGGACTAATTTCCACGTGTGAATGAAGCCAAAAGCTTCCTATATTTTATGTTATCACAACACAATCTGCAAACACTTATCAGTGAAAGCAAGCAGAAGATATTAAAAAATATTCACCAGCTGCCCTGCCATACATTGTAATGGCAACACCAGCATCATCCATCTTCCTCCTGACTGAATTTACAGTGTGATATATTTTATATTATTTCTCAATCTGACCTTTTTTTTTTGAAATCGTTGGAAATCACACCGTCAAATTATCCATTTCGGGTTTAAGCGGAGCAGATAAAACCTCCGACTGTCCCAGACTCTTACAAGAAATGCACTCTCTGGATTCGAACCTAGGACCTCAATGTGAGATCCTAAACCCTACACCACCATGCTACGCCCTTTGGGGACTCCTCAATGTGACTTGGGCAAATGGTTTTGGTAACAATTGTCACTGATGTGATATTGTGAAATGTCCTCTCAGTTTATTATTTTTACTCGAAATGGATTGTATATCTCTACATAATCATCATAAAACTATTTCCTGCATAACTTGTATATGGGATTGTTACACAATTTTATAACACAACGCATAGAAAAACCAACATTAGATGTAAAAGCGAACCAGCACGAACAAACTTCCGTTGGTAAGTTGCGGAGCTTCGGTACCAAACAATAATGAACTTAAGCTGGATCAAAAGGAAGGATAATTTTATGAAGCTAATATTATCCCCTGAATTTAAATGAATCCTGACAGATTTAACGAAACAGTTTCCATTTCGTCTGTCGCAAACACTCAAAACTACTAGTCACTGTACTTGAGAAAGACTATCAGAAAATGTCTTTATGAGTTTCATCATGCGCCTTAAATAAGAGATCAAGTAGAACAAACTGTAATTATATTGCAGTCGGAAACTTCACAAAAGGCAAGACTATAAGCTCATAATGGCTATAAGCAAACTGGTGAGAACTAACTTAAAAGCATATTGATCAGGATACAAGTATAAATGATCACAAAACTAGGAAGTTTCATGGTATACAATTCTATGGAGGTAAAAGGCTAAACTTCTCACTTGAATAAATAAAACTCCATTCAACTATGGTTGTTTTTATCATCTTGGTCCCGATAATTGAATATCCGACATAAATGCCCCACCATTGTCACCAATTAGTCCTGATGAAGCTCCCCCTCTACTGCTCCACTTAATAAGGCATGAGTAAGCCTGGGAGTTCAACTGAGAAGGGGTTGGGGGCTGAGGTACCGGACATAGACCTAGAAGCATTTGGACAACTTTAGTCATTGATGGTCTCAAATTCATCTCATCTTGTATGCACCACAATGCAACTTTAATTGTAGAAGTAACTCTCTCATCATTTGCATCTATATCTAGCCTCGGATCAATTATTTCTCCTTGTTTTCCTCCTTCTAGCATCTTGAAGGCATAAAAAGGAAATCGAGCTTTCTCTGAGTCCCTTGGAGCATAACTCTTCCTGCCTCCAATGATCTCTAGTAAGACCATGCCATAGCTATATACATCACTCTTCTCTGAAATAGGGCTGTTTGTTATCCATTCTGGTGCAAGGTATCCCCGCGTACCCCTCAGAGTCGTATAAACAAGGCTTTCTTCACGTTTCATCAGCTTAGCCAAACCAAAATCTGAAACTTTGGCAGCGAAATTATCATCGAGAAGAACATTTTCAGGTTTTATGTCACAATGAACAATCTTCACTCCACACTCCTCATGGAGATAAGCTAGTCCCTTTGCCATACCCAATGCAATATTAAATCTTGTATTCCAGTTCAAAAACCGACTTTCCCCAGTAGTCTTGAAGATCCATTTATCCAAAGACCCGTTTCCCATGTACTCATAAGCAAGAAGCCTGTGATCCCCCTCAATGCAGAAGCCTTTGAGTTTGACCAGATGAACATGATGTACATTCCCAATTATACTCACTTCAGCTCTAAATTCCTTCTTCCCCTGCCCAATGCCCTCCAACTTTTTGACTGCCACTTGGATACCATCTGGTAGCATGCCTAGATAGACTGAGCCAAACCCTCCTTGGCCAAGTTTAGTAGAGAAGTTTTTAGTTGCTTTACAAAGATCTTTGAAACTAAAACGAACAGGCATACCCGAAAAATTTCCCAAGAAATTATCCTCTTCAAAATTTTCTCGAGAAAATTCCATTGATCTCCTCTTTCTGTTGTGGTACAAGAGTCCCACGTAAAGTAGACTGGCAATTACCAGTATGGCTACAACAACTATGGACACGGTTAATAGGATGGTTTTCATTCCATTTCGGCTTTCTTGCCTTTGAGAGTATAAAACCCCATTTCCATTTGATATCTTCATAAATGAAACATAACCAGTAGAACCATGCTGAGCACGTTGCAAACTACCTATCTGATCAAACAAGAAGCAATGCTTAGTACTATTCTCAAAGAACAGCACAGAGCAGGAGCAGTTACGAAGGCAAGCGTCTTTGCATGCATTAAGATCATATCTTGGAAAGGGTGCAACAAAACCAAGTGCAAAATAATCAAGCCTCTCTCCCACGTAGAAAAGCTTTGCTAAATTCATGGAGCCATCACATGTTGAAGCAACTGGAGGTCTGCAATTGGATTGAGATCTGAGAGTAGTAGGGCACTGGCACCGATTATCGAAATAGCACACATAATATGGGCCACAAGCCTCAGGAACGCTACAAGAATTTTGTGGTATCTTGATTGCCTCAGAAGTAGCTTCTTTTCCCTTGTGAAGATTAGAAAACGTAATAGCCCCATCAGCACCTAAAATGGCAGTCCAAGTAGCATTTTCATCATTTTTTTCGGAGAAGATGAATTGCCAAAGCAAATCCTTTTTAACATCATAAAAATTCCATGCATTTGACACTAAAGAAGCAGAATGGACCTTGCCAGCTATACTGGTATTGGTTTTCCTGCTGTCATTTCCCAGGGACCAATATGTTTGTGGAGTTTGATACCCCGCATACAAGACCAAATCGCCATACTTGAATTCAAGATAAACACTTAAGTTATGGCTATTGGGAAAACTTTTAAGCCTCATTCCTTCAACAAACTCCTGGCCAGGCAAAAGGGTATTAGTGGGGTGGCTAAAACTCTGCCAAAGAACACTTCCTCTTCCCCCAAACAACACCAAGTTTCCTGAGTCTTGCAATTCCATTGATTCAACTTTCTGTCCTGAAGTATTTGCAGACCAAGCTTCACCATATCCCCTTTGTAAATACACATTCCCATTTTTCTCAAACACAAACTTATCAGAATCTCTAATTAACAAGCGTCCATTAGCAGTCCAAACTATCTTTGCACTACTAACATGAATTACAACCAGCAAAAAGAATTGAACCTCCACGGCAGTGTAAAATCCAAAACCGAAAACTGAGTTATTAGACAGTAGAAATAGGCCATTGTTATTGATCCACTCCATCTGGGTTGCTTCAAACCCAGGATATATCTTGCCAATATGTTGAGAGCCAACAAAGCAGGTTTTTAACACAAGTAGTAAACAAAAGCACAAGGCCCTAGTGTATTCAAACAAACCCATAATTTCTTTAACTGCAAAAATGCTCTCAATGTTTTTGGGGCTTACATCAATTTACATCACAATTCTTTTAAGCATAATGCAGGAAAATTTTGAGACTCAACAAAGAGTATTCAAATTATACACACAGAAAAAAAAATCATATAAAGAAAGAAAATATAAAATAAAGCAGCAGTCCAATTATACAAGCTTTGTAGATGATAGTTCAAACATGTGAATCAAAGAGTTCAAAAATAACAAAAAAAAGAGCAAAAGCAAATGACTAAAGTCTAGAGAAACTTGAAAACAAGGTATCTGACCTCACTTGATCAGTTACAGAAACAAACAGGGTTTGCAGAGCTGGAGGTCTTTGGCTTTTTCCTTGAATTAAGGTAATTGAAACTTAGCTTTAAATTGTTTCTTTCACTTTCTCCAAAGAGAGAGAAACTAAGAAAAATAAAGTTGGCAGAAACAGGTAATGAAAATTGATTATGCAACAAAGACTTCAATTACATGTAAGTTAATTCAATTATTTGTATCTCCAAGGAAAAAAGAAAAAAAATTCATGTAGCTGCCTTTTGTCCCTTCTTCACTTTCTTTATTTCTTATCTAATCTCTGTGCTCTGTATGTGATACCACTAAAGAAGATTGAACAAGCTCGTTTCCTGTTTCCACCAACTTCATTATTTCTCTGTCCTTATTTGCATGTCTTTTCTTGTTCATATTTTTGACTTTTTTTTGGACATAAATCCCTTTATTGGCACAAGCTTTGGGTATATTGTTTGGGCCAAATTTGGTCCAGGGGTAGTTTCGTCATTTTACTTCAGGCCTAATACTGGACGCACCCCTGAAGCCTCCCAATCAAACCCCAAAGACATAATATCGGCCCAGGCCCAATGACCACCAACACCCATAACCGGAGGACTATCCAGAGGCCGGCCCACGTAACTCCTAAGTTCATAAACACCATACATAAATTCGACAGTTTCCAGCCTACAACGGGCAAATGCAGTGAATATCCCTCATAAAGTCGACCGTTACCAAGACTCAACAGACGAGTGATCAAGTGCACACCCTCAGATAGGTATATAAGAAAGAAGGCTCCATAAGGAACAGAGGGGATTCTCTCCAGAATTCGTATAATCACCATCCTACCGCCCTCACGGCATCACATGGGGATCAAGGTAGTCTCTAGCCTTGCTATTCCATTACTTACAGCTTGTCATCCTTCACTGACTTGGGCGTCGGAGTGCCCCCGGCACCCACCACACCGGTGGGCAGTGCTCCCGCTCACTCTACATCTTTGTTTCGCAGGATCGCCAGTGCCCCCTCCTTACTAAATCTCAATTGTAGGCCTCGGTGAAAATCAGCGTCTACAATTTGGCGCCCACCGTGGGGCCCTAGCGGTTCATAGCATACAAAGATCTCTTCATCTATGAGCCTTTTCAAACACCCATACTTGTAAGGCGTCACACAAGCAGACTCCAGATCTTATGATCACCAAATTAGCCATCCTCCAAAGATAATTACAAACATTGGAAAACGTTTCTTCAACCACCAAAAGCCCGAGGCTACGGATCACCTTAACAATCCTATCATCTGATCTAATTTCTTAGAAGCATTCAATAATGGGGCAAGCAAAAATCCGCCATGAGACGACCATCCAATAAATCACCAAAAAAGCCACCTTGATTTTCTAGCTGACTAATCACAACAAGTCACATCTTCCTACGGTAGCATGAGGAGGATATTCCAGTTGACATAACCCGAATGAAGCTTTAGCAAGGACATCCCGGTCAACTTTACCATATGACGTAAGTGTAATGTCGTCTTCTCCAGACTACATTGATGGTATGACGACTATTCCATACGACATGGAAAGACGTCACACCCCTTCCGATCAACATGACTGGGAGGATTGTATTCTTCTCCGGATGACATGGAAAGGTCATAAATTTCTTGGACCCCCATCAGGTCCATACGACCGACTTCAATCAGACCTTCATTGGGTTCAATTGAGTGGAGACTCCAAGGTCCTCACTAGATCCATTGGGACGAGGACATCTTAAAGGAATGAATTATGTGATAACTGATAAGAGGAGAATCTTCTCAAAGATCCTAAACAACCATATTCCCCACGTGACCAGGGCTTATCCTAACTCTAGATAAGAGGCGAATGATCCAGATGGCTTTGCCCGAGACGACACATATAATAGAACTTGCGCACATATGTAGAATCATGCCATAATAAGGGATCGACTTAGAGTTCATTCGACGGGTATGGGAATTCTTCTCTTTGTTGCTAACCACGGTACTATTCCACACGACAAGACGAAGATTTAGCACCAGGCTACGTAGGACGTCTTCTATTGATGGCATATTCACGATGCACAAGAAAACATAAAATGAAGCCGAACCCAAGCCTCCGAAGTAGCCCAAACGAATGAAGATTGGCCCACTCGCAAGTCGCATGAAGAAGTTTGAAATGAAGCAACCTTCAAGGACATAAAATTCCCACATCGCCTGGGAAGCTGAAGGCAAGCTCTTAGTTGTCTGTGCTTTGTTTCGAACTGCGGCGACGGTGGCGGCTTGCTGGTGTTGCTGCAATGTTTGCTGGTTCTAGAGCTGAAACTGATGATGTTGCTTGAAATTTTGAGAACTGGCAGCAATGTGGCCATTTGAGGTTACAACACTTGATATTGAGGAGCGAGAAGGCCAATTTCCAGTGATTGGGGATGAACCGAAGTTAAGAGCTATGGCTGAATCATCAAAAACAAGCTTATGCGCATTTGTTATGGATGACTTCCCCAAACCAGGCTTTTCCTTTCATTGTGATTCGATGAACCTCCTTCAGTCTTCACCTCAGTTGTCTGGTGATTTTTATTGTGTGATGCAGCCTGAGATGCAGGCACAACCTGGTATCCTTGTCGAGTCATATCTGGGAGGCTGTGAAAGATTGCAGGATTTTGTTGCAAGGATGAAAAATTAAGATTTGAAGGTGAATTGCTTCCGCTGAAGGAGGCAAATGCCTGAGGGATGAACTCGACTCCACCCTTGAAACTCTTAAGCTGTGAAGTGATTGTTGCTGCTGCTACTTCTCACTATGAGCTCCACCAGCACTCCCACCACCAACTGCTACAAAAGTTTCATTCTCAGTACGATCAAAACCTTCCTCAAAGCAAAATCCAAAAACCTCTCAAAATCAAAGTGACGAAGAAGAAGAAAATCAACCCAAGAAACAATTCGTCACCAAATTTGACCCCAACAAAACCCTATCCGATTCCAAAAAACCCAGACGCATTATCCCTCCCAAACCACTTACCGAATCCCGCCTCAACAAGCGGATGAGGAATCTCAAGCTCGCCGTCGCTCAATCACGCAAAGAGTCTGATCAACTCGAATGGGAACTCGAAAAGAAGTCAGCTGATGCCGATAACGATGTCAGTCAAGTCTCTTACGGTCTTAGCCTACGCACCGCCGCCGCCGCCGCCAACAACAACAACAACAACAACAATGGAAGCAACATTCAGGATGCTGCGGCGGGGGGCCCACAATTGAACCGTTTGAGAAGATGGTGTCGAAGGATTTTAAGAAAGAGTTGGAGAGCTTGCCGGAAGACGAAGGATTTGGGCAGTTTGATGATATGCCGGTTGAGGAATTCGGTGCTGCTTTGCTTGGTGGATTGGGTTGGTACGAGGGCAGAGGCATTGGTAAAAACTCTAAAGGTGTGGGCTCGCTTGGCCCATTTCACCAACTTGTTGACTGTAGGTGCATTAGACAGAAAATACGAAAGCCATTAATTTGTGAAGGGATGTCATTCGACGGAACTCCCATACGACAGCATGAAGAATCCAATATATATGGTTTATAACATAACTAGTGAAACTGAACCTTTGCTCGAGACAATAATATTTTCGACAATAAGTTAGTATCTGATTCGACGCTACGAGGATGTAATTTCGGATCAAGGAAGATGCCTCAAATAAAGCTGTAGACCCACTCGATGAGGCTCCAAATGAAGGATCATCATAAGATAGATGTCCTATTGACACTACACTCTGCATTGGGTAAATATCTCACTCGACGCGACACGTATGAGGCTTGACACTTATTTGAGATCCCATTCGACAGGACATGGATGCCACCTTCAGGTTAGTCATCATCTCCATGCTACGTTGATTTAATACTGTCAACTCCAGACTATCTAGAGAATCTTTTATCATGCCTAGTAGAATGAAGAACTTCCTTGGACCTCCTTCAGGTCCAATCGACCAACCTTCATCAAGTTAGGTAGAATGAAAATTATTTTGAACTCTATGAGGTCCATTCAACCTTAGACCCTAATTGATATCTAGAAAGGTATTGTAGTATGAGGAATGAATTCCTCTTTGACCTTTCTTAGATCTAGTAGAGTCAGGAATGGTATATTTTCTTGGACTTTCATCAAGTCCGTTACTCAAATCCATTCGACAGAGGTCTCGTAGAGTAGAGATGACCTTGATAACTCTCATCAAAGTTCATTCTATTGTAGTATCATGGACATTTTTTGTAATGACTTGATGGGCATCCATCTCTTCCATACTACATATGAAAATATTCATCACCACACAACTTTTGGAGATTATCATTCATTCTATAGACTGTATGGATGAATTTCCCTAGAGTATTGGAGAAGCCCCGTGAACCTTAAACAAATTCATTCGACAGTAGACTCATAACCTCACTCAAGTCTTGTAGTATAAAGATTTTCATAGACATATGTTAGGTTCATTGGATTATGTCTAATAGACCTTCATCAGGTCCACTTGATAGTCCATTCGACAGTAGTATCATGGACCTTTATTAGAGCTAGTAGTATGAGAAGAAAAGGCTCATAGACCTTTTTCGGGTCTAGTAGAGTGAAGATCTTCATTGATTCATATAAATGAAGAATGAAGACCCCATGTGGATCTTCATCACATATGAAGACTCCCATGAACCTTCATAAGGTATAGTGGAGTGTGTATATTTTCTTGGACTTTCATTGGGTCATAACCCAGGTGTAGCTTATTCAAGTATAGTAGAATGAAAAATTTCTTAGACCTCTATCAGATCTGGTAATTTGTAGACTCTCATATACTTTCATCAATATGAATGGTCAACTTGATTCATAAGGTGATGAAACATCCTCCATTAGAGACATCATTATCAACCTTCTGCTCGGTCGACACAACATGCACGTAAAGGATCTCTCACTGTTTCAGTCAGAGTATGCTTCTTATATTGAAGAGCAATTAATCAGTCACTCGACAAATCCTCCAGACGACAGTGGGTCGTATCCTGAACCTCCATACGGTTCAATCGACTATGAACATCTCACATGGCTCATGTAGAGTCAACATATAACTTTCATCCGGACTAGGAAGAATTTTAAGACTCACATGGTCCTTGACCAATAGTGTGGAGATTATAGTGGTCTCAACAAGTCTAGTTGACAGGGGACATCCCCCAGATGACTCACGTCGAGTCGAATAAAGACGTGGACTTCCTACAGTCCATACGACACAATGTCGTATGAAAATACTCCTGAACCATCATCTGGTTCAGTCGACTGGGGACATCCCCCATGGACTCATGTCGAGTCAAGTTGTAGACATGGATTAACCCATGTCGTATGACTTCTTCCTGGTCTCATCAAGTCCATCGACCGGGGAGGACCCCCCCATGGACTCATGTCGAGTCAAGTTTTAGACATGGATTAATACATGTCGTATGACTCCTGAACCTTCTTCTGGTTCAGTCGACCGGGGACATCCCCCATGGACTCATGTCGAGTCAAGTTGTAGACATGGATTAACCCATGTCGTATGACTCCTGAACCTTCTTCTGGTTCAGTCGACCGGGGACATCCCCCATGGACTCATGTCGAGTCAAGTTGTAGACATGGATTAACCCATGTCGTATGACTTATGTCCTGAACCTTCTTCTGGTTCAGTCGACCGGGGACATCCCCCATGGACTCATGTCGAGTCAAGTTTTAGACATGGATTAATGCATGTCGTATGACTCCTGAACCTTCTTCTGGTTCAGTCGACCGGGGACATCCCCCATAGACTCATGTCGAGTCAAGTTGTAGACATGGATTACACATGTCTGATGACTTCCTGGTCTCATCAAGTCCAGTCGACCGGAGACATCCCCCATGACTCATGTCGAGTCAAGTTGTAGCCATGGATTACACATGTCTGATGACTTCCTGGTCTCATCAAGTCCAGTCGACCGGGGACATCCCCCATGACTCATGTCGAGTCAAGTCGTAGACATAGAATACACCTGTTGTAAGACTTATCCCGACTGTCATCTGGTTCGGTCGACTGGGTACTTCCCTAATGGTTTCTGTAGAGTCAAGTTCATAACTTTACATTCATTTGATTCAATTAGTAGGCAGCATCAACGCCCAGCTACATAATATGGCCTTGTCCCAGGTAACACATGCGTCAAGTACTCTCCAAGCCAATAATGACTCTTGACTTAGAGAGTAGGGGACAAACTGTTTGGGCCAAATTTGGTCCAGGGGTAGTTTCGTCATTTTACTTCAGGCCTAATACTGGACGCACCCCTGAAGCCTCCCAATCAAACCCCAAAGACATAATATCGGCCCAGGCCCAATGACCACCAACACCCATAACCGGAGGACTATCCAGAGGCCGGCCCACGTAACTCCTAAGTTCATAAACACCATACATAAATTCGACAGTTTCCAGCCTACAACGGGCAAATGCAGTGAATATCCCTCATAAAGTCGACCGTTACCAAGACTCAACAGACGAGTGATCAAGTGCACACCCTCAGATAGGTATATAAGAAAGAAGGCTCCATAAGGAACAGAGGGGATTCTCTCCAGAATTCGTATAATCACCATCCTACCGCCCTCACGGCATCACATGGGGATCAAGGTAGTCTCTAGCCTTGCTATTCCATTACTTACATACAGCTTGTCATCCTTCACTGACTTGGGCGTCGGAGTGCCCCCGCCACCCACCACACCGTGGGCAGTGCTCCCGCTCACTCTACATCTTTGTTTCGCAGGATCGCCAGTGCCCCCTCCTTACTAAATCTCAATTGTAGGCCTCGGTGAAAATCAGCGTCTACATATATGATATTAATTTTCTTTGAATAATTACGTAATAAGATTGATAATTTCTTTTTGTTTGTGTTTTGTAAGTGACACAATATTACATAAATAAAATGGACAACATAACTAATCCCCTCTAAGTTATTTTATATATAATATAATTGTAACTTTCTCTTATTATAATTAACTTATTTAAAATGAATGCGAATATAACTTATATTATTAGATATTGGAGAAAGATTTCCTGTGACGGGCGTACGGATGACGTGATATGTCCATCCACTTATATTTTGACATTGTTGATGGTGGTTTTTATCCCCCAAGAAGTCAAAATCTCGAGTAAAGGTATATATGGGGATATCCACTTCCCGGACTCGGGGGCCCAGGCCCAAGAGGTAGAGGCATCTGGCTCAGCGTGGAGGTCAGTGATGGATTGCACTTAATATCCGACCCGAGGTGGTACCTAGATAAGGTCATGACCCGAGTTGGAAAGATGTTCAGAAGAGCAAAGCAGAGTGAAGGCCTCAGAGACGACCTGACCTGGTAGCACAGCAGAGCAGACTGACAGTGTAACACCCTTTTAATCTTGACGACTATTACATTATGGGACACATGATACATGATATA
This sequence comes from Zanthoxylum bungeanum, assembly GCA_019454045.1. NCBI lineage: Eukaryota > Viridiplantae > Streptophyta > Magnoliopsida > Sapindales > Rutaceae > Zanthoxylum > Zanthoxylum bungeanum. The sequence goes on along the minus strand of SKCR01026667.1, from coordinate 111,783 downwards.
AATCATGTACGAACACGTATGCATTCGTGAAATGACTTTTTTGGACATTCGGCAAATTCTTCGTAGTTCCAATACAAAATTTATCCCAAGGTTAAATCCGGACAGCCCATTGTATTTGGGTCATAACTTTATTCATACAATCTCCGATTTTTATGAATTTTATATCTCCGGAAAGCTAAGACGAAGGTATACAACTTTTATGTTAGACATTTTTCCAAATATGGAGGGGAACTAGGTCGAATGTTGCCATTTATCCAGGATTTTTGCACAGTGACGTGAATGAAGAGTAAAAAAAAGGAAATTTCCATTTTGATCCACAGGCCCATAGACTTTCTCACTTGGGTCCAATAATTTCAAAATGGCCCAATAACTCTAAAATATCTTTCAAGTCCCTAGATTTCTCTAGAAAAGACTAAACTAATCAAGAAGAGCAATAAAAATTATTAGCCCCTAATATAAAAGGAGGAACTATTCACTCATCTCAAGTATTGGAGAGAAGAGAAGAAATGTGAGAAGAGGGAAAGGAAGAAGGAAGAAGAAAAGAAGAAGATGAAGTCATTTTCTTAACAAAGTTGAAGAAGAGTCAATGTAAACCAATCAACAACAAGCTAAGGAAAGGAATGACAAGCTTAGAAGACTTATTTGGTGGAGGAAATCAAATGAATTAAGGTAAGAAAACCTTGACCCAAAAACTTGAATTATGGAGTTTTGAAGAAATGATGCTATATTAGTGTCTTTAGCATGTTAGTAATTGCATTAAGGTGGATAATAAACTAAGAAATTGATTCTAGTAAAAGATGCCCAAGAATTTGAAAATTCTAGATAATGAGTTTAAGTTAAGATTTATGAGATTAAAGGGTTGTAGTGATAATGGTAATTGGGATAAGAAGTGTGAATGTTGAAGTTTAAAAAGTTGCTTGTGTAAAGGTTGTAGTGTGGAAGTGTGGGAAGTGAATTTGGGCAAACTAGACATGGAAGAGTTGATGTTGAGGCCTAGAAAATGGCGAGCGTCGCGACGCCAACTGGATAGCATCGTGACACGTAACAATGAGAATGTATCTGTTTCAACTCTGATCGTGTGAGCGTCGCGACGCTCAGAGCTTAGCGTCGTGACGCGAAACAGAGCATGTTCTTTGCCTGGTTCTGTTTACATGGGCATCGCGACGCGCCAGACCCGGCTTTGCGACGCGAGGTAGAAACAAATTCATTTCATTTCAAATTAAATTTTAAATATTAGAGGCCACCCTAAGGGTTTCGTATCAACACATATATACACCTTATGACAAGTTGCAAGCATGATACGCCATGTAGTGATAGCAAGTATTTAAATGAATAAACTTAGCCTAATTCTGAAATATATTCCTCGACCTATATTCTAATCAAGTTTACCAATTATAGATCATCACAGGAATCACAAATCCCTTCGGCAAAGTGAAACAATGTCAGTTGGACTCCAAATCAGTAAGTGGACCTTTCTTTTTCAAAGTTGATTTTACTTAATTGATTTGATTCAAGACTTTCTTTTTAGCACATAAGACATTAGCCAAATTTATTTCCAGTTATTTATAAATAAGAATGATTTGAGAAATGTTTTAGAAAGTTGTGACTTTTAAAGCATGATTTTATGATTTTTGGAGGCATAAGGGAAAAACTCACCTCAATTGTAACTTGGTACAAATATGGAATTAACCAATTCATAGAACGTGTGCACACGTAGTTCTGGACTAGGGATGATTGATGCTTCTAGATCCTAGTTCAGAGCTAGGGGACAGCGATACGTAATACCCATAGACCCTAGTTTCAGGGTCAGGTGGTAGCATGGATCAACACTCCTGACTCTAGTTAAGTGGCTTGGGGGACGGCGATATGTAACGCCTCAAGATCACTAGTTAGGCGCATTGGGGGACGGTGGTATATAACGCCCCCATGCGTCAGGTTTTCAACAGATATTCAGAAACAGATTTTTCAGAAGCAGATTTTCATAAATGGATTTTCTGAGACAGACTTACATAAAAGATGGTTTTAAGAAAGAGTTTTCATAAGAAACTGTTTTATGAGAATTTCAGAGATTTACAGACCAAAAGCAGTTTTCAGAAAAATTTTCCAGAAAGAAAATTATTTTCAGATAAAGAAAGAAATTTCAGAAAAGATTATTTTATAGGAGGATTTTCATTCCTAAAACCATGAATTTTTCAGAAAGAATCAGTTTTTGTTTTAACCCATCCACTCACTAGATCGTTCAAACGATCTAACCCCCCACTCCCAGTTTCTTATTTTACAGGTATACTCGGAGGACGAGCTCGAGAGGATGGATACTGATGGCAGTCACTAGAGGATTTGAGTCCACCAGGTCGAGTCAAAGCTACATTACAGTCAGAGTCTAAGTAAAGTCATGCGTCGTACATGTTGTATAGTAGAGATTGTGTATGTTAATGTGTTAGAAGAGTTCATTATCAGAATTGTACTATGAAATACTGTTGAGTATATAGTATGAGTATTTGAGATGCATTCCATGTTATCAAGTTGGGCAATGGTCTCTAAGCATGAGTTTATGTATGAGATAAAATTTAGTGGTGTTGAGCAAAGTCAGAAGGTCAGAGGCTTAGGGGGATAGTACAGCCTATTCCCTACCGGTAGCATCAATTGGAGGTGGATGTTACAAATAGTTATTTCAGTTGCCCGACCCAGTTGGTCGGGTCGGGGTGTTAGTGGTGTGATCAAGTCAAGAAGACGTAAGCCCTACATGGGGACATGCACCTTCCATAAGAGGTCTGACGTGACCAGAACAAGTTATCGGCTTATCTCCTAGCACACGCTATCACATGAGAGATGATAGATCACATACTGGAGGTAGCGTGTGGCAGTGGTAAAAAGTAGCATGTTTAATATGATGTCACGTGGCAGAGCTACTTTCGGTAGAGTAGTTGGGGAAGAAAGCCCTCGAATTAATGGTAGATTCACGTGGCTGACTTCAAGAGATTGGTGTAACGGTAGAATTTATCCTAGTATATAAAGGGATCGAGAATTCATTATAAAGGGTTGGCTAATTCTATTTCATTCTTCATTTGTAATAGAAAGGAAAAAACTTAAGTGTAAGAGTGAGCTTGTAAGAGGTCGGTCAGCCGAGCATGAGAGATAGGCAGGTCGATCATTACCCGACCACGTTGAAAATCTTTCTTTTCCCTTGTGCCCGTGGATGTAAGTTGGATCCATTCCGCCGAACCATGTTAAACCATCTGTTCTATCTGTGTGTTTTCTTATCTTTTACTAAGTTTGCATTTGGTTCTCAACAAATCAAATAAATTCACAGTTGAGGGAGGATTGTTCGAGAAGTGGTTTTCCCGAATTATCCATGAAATGAAAATCAACCGTTAACAGACATATATACAATAAGTTTGAAATTAACCAATAACAACAGAGATGGAAAATTATTGATCAACGCATAACATGTGTTTATTGGATGAGTAATTGGACAAACGCCATATAATTTTTTATATGGATATAGATAGATACCGATAGATTTAGTTTTCATTTGGAATATGGTGGAGATTTTTTTATTTTTTATTTCCAAATAATTTGAAAGTAGATATGAGCGGTTTTGAGCTTAGACATCTATAACAACACTCTTTAAACACGGTTTCAAAAACATTTTAATTATAAATATAATATTTCAAAAAAAAAGTTCATTTCTCTCTTTTTCGAGAAAAAAAAGTTCATTTAAATTATAAATGTAGTAATCACTCTTATATTTGTATAGATCCATAATTGTATTGTAAAAATAAAATTATTGAACTATGTATGGGGTGGATTGGAAGGCAACTATTTTTTTTTTAAGAAAATAAATCAATGATAAAACCGCAATCTTAGAAATAATGAAAATATTGATGATCTAAATTTTTAATGGAGTTGGGTACATGATTTCATACATAAAGTATTTGCCCAATTCTGACATTTTTCTATAATGAGTTCAATATCGTAGACTCGGCCACGGTTCCGGTGCGGAATCCTAACCGAACCGATTGGAATTGGACGGTTTCGATTCCTGAATCGGAATCAGAATTATTCGATTCAGTTAGGGTTCGTTCTTAGCCGAACCGAACAGAATCAGACAGTTCATAACAGTTCAAACCGGAACCGTTCGGTTCCACCGGTTCCACGGTTCCGGTTGGAATCGTTCGAACCCCAATGACTACTAGTCGTTGGGGCAGTAGCCGTTGGGCTCCCTTCCCTAAAATAATAAAAAAAGGTTTTTTTGGGCAATTATTAAATTATCCTTAATAACATTATTAAAACGGCTAGTGTTAGGGGCATTTTAGGTTTCACAAAAATAATCCAAAAATGTATAAATATGGGTCATTCTTCATTTTTTCAACACACCAATTCTCTCAATTTCTACAATTCTCTCATCTCTCATCTCCAATTTCTCATTCTCAATTAATTCTCTAATTATTCAATATTTATAAAAAAAATGGCAAATTCATCTGAGAACACCATGTTCAATGTGCCAACCCAAGAGAGCGTTCAAAGTATCGGTACATGGATAATAGAAGTTAAGGCTCGATCCTCCGATATTTTCAAAATTCATTTTCATTTCGTCGAGATTGAAAATGATGGTCCAAGAGCAATATGCATATATTGTGGTGTATCTTACAAATTTACTCGTGACTATGACAATATAAACAAGTACTTGGATAACATCATGTCGTTAAAATTGGACTTGATACAAAGCAAACTCAAATGGGCAGGTATGCATTCATCTAGTAGAGGTACGTCTTCTTTAAATTTATTTAAATATTCTGATGCTAAAATTAGAGAAGAATTTGCTAAATTTACTTGTATGGCACATCTTTCTTTAAATTTTGGTGAAAAAATTACTTTTACTAATTACGTTCAAAATACTTTAAATCTTGCTGCCTGTAAAATGACTAGAAATACAACAAAACGTCAAAATTTTAAATTATACAAAGATGGTAAAATTATTTTAAATGAAATATTTGGAGATATGATGAGTGATATTTATATCACTATTTCCCACTCATTTAACCTAATATTTTGTATAGTTTCTTGAGTCTTGTGAATATTTTGATGTGTTTTATGTTATTTTGTAGATAAATAAAGTTTCAGGTCATTTTGGAGGTGATTTGGAGCAAAACAGGAAAAATTGGCAAAAATGGCATTTCGGTAATTTTGGCGCGTCGCGACGCGCAAGCCATTGGTGTCGCGATGCCTAACGTGCACCAGAGATGCTAATGTGCGCCGGGTCAACGGGTCAGAATTTGAGAAGTTTGACTTTGCTAACGTGCGCCGTGCCACGTGTCACCATCACAGCCGATATGCTAATGTGCGTCGTGCCACGTGTCATCATCCTACGGTGCCGAAAATTACTATTTCCACGTGTGCCACGTGTCATCCTACGTGTCGCCACGTCAGCAGGTCAACCGAGTCAACGCGTCTTGCCACGTCATCATCCACGTCAGTAGGTTAACCGAGTCAACATGCCACGTCATCATCAGCCAATCACAGCATGACACGTGTCACCACGTGTTGCAATCCTACGGTGCCGACAATTGATCTCAGCCGCCTTGCCACGTCAGCGCCACGTCATCGCCACGTCAGCATAATAATTAAGCTCTTAGCCGCCTCGCCACGTGTCGCCTTATCCTCTTATCCGAATTGCCACGTGTCAAGCCGAGAGCATGCCACGAATCACTGTTCCAGCGTCGCGACACCGAAGCTCTTGGCGCGCGACTCCCGAGGGCTATCCGCGCCTATAAATTGAGCTCGAAATTTCAGATTTTGTTGTACCATTCTCTCCCATTTCTTTGATGTAAATAGGGAGTTCTTCTCTCTCTAAGTTTCTTTTAATTTTTAGTTTTGTAATAATTTTAATTACTTTTTGTAATAATAGTAATTTACTTTCTTTACTTTTTACAGTTTTTACTATTCACCATGAGGAGGTAACTTCCCCAGCTATGGTGAAAGGTAATTCTTTTACTATTGCTATTTAGATTAATCTCCCTTAAAAATAATATATTCACTATTTAAAATTTGACTAAAAAGGATACCGCTATATTGGTCGGTTGGTAATTTAATTTTAATCTGGTTTAAACCTGACTAATCAAGGATACCGCCAGATTGGTCGGTTGGTAATTTAATTTTGGTTCCGCCTTTATGGCTGGTTTATGGACAAATATTACCGCCTTAATGGCTGGTTGGACTTAATTTGACTTAATCAGGATATCGCCAGATTGGTCGGTTGGTAATATTATCACAAGTTTATATATTATTTTATGGGGGATATCTAAATTAGTAGTAGTAAAAGTAATTCTTTTTACCTTAGTATTTTATTTTATTGTAATTTACTTTTCAGTATTTACTTTACCGCATTTTTACTTCATGTCTTTTATTTTCAAGTTTTTACTAGCCCTAGTTATGTATTGTAACTGAATTAGTTATCTGGGGTTGTGATGACTTTTAATATCACCGGTTTATAAGGGGTTAGATTATAGTTTGGGTAATATAAAGATTTATTTATTGAATCTTAATCTTAATGCTTTTTAATTAACTGGCCATTAATAAAATTGATTAGGTAAACTTAAAATGAACTAGACATAGAGATTTTAAGTTTAAGACCTCAGACTCAATAGCCCACGATCTTCCTTGAGGATAGATAACCATTTAATAGATTTCCTTACAGGATAGGATATACCTGTCGGGCGGGGGTAGCCTTAATTGGAACTTAATCTTAATGAATCTAGGTAATTTGGTTGACATAGACATATGATTCAATTGGATTATAATAGGTATTTGTAATTGACCATCGGAAGAGGGTTTTACATAATTTAGTGTTCCAGGTTAATAAATCAATATATTACCCAACTTTAAGATAACCACTTCATCTTTAAAATGATATTAAAAGAAATCACAACCCTAGATAGTTTTTAATATTGAATTTTCTTAAAATCTACTTTCGAACAATTTTATTTACTTGTCTTTAAATTTAGAATCGTCGCCATTTCAAATCAATTAAACAACCTGTTAGATACTAGTAAACATTTGACCTCATAAAATTAATAGCTTAGGTATTAAGTCCTCGTGGGATCGATACTTTTTATACTACTTGAACGATACGTACGCTTGCGTTATACGTGTGTGTTTACGCCGTCAAGATATTAAAGGTCGTCTTTCTATTTGTTCTGATATTTGGAGTGACCATTGACAAACACACTCATACATGTGTGTGACTTGTCATTGGATTGATGCATCATGGAACATGCAAAAACGATTTATTGGATTTAGAGTTTTTGATGGGCAACAACACAAAATATTTATAGAATGATTAAAGTAATTTTTGATGAATATGATTTATTAGGTAAAATTTTAACAATTGGTTTTGACAATGCATCTGTAAATACTGCTTCAATTAGAGATTTAAAAGAAATATGCCAACCAAATTTAAGGGGTCAATTTTTTCTTATTCGTTGCACATGTCATGTCCTTAATTTATGTGTTCAAGATGGCCTAACTTTTTAGAACCTTACATTGATCCTATTAAGACTGCACTTAATTGTATTTGATCATATTCCCAAGTTTGGAGAGAAAGGGCCAAGTTTTATAAATTAAATGGTGTTAAATCGGTAAAATTTTCACGAGATGTTCCAACACGTTAGAATTCAACTTATTTTCTTTTGTGTCAAGCTTTCCAATACAAAAATGCATTATGTAGTTTTTTTCCCAACATGTTCAACATATCACACTTTTACCTAGTCAATGAGATATTTCTAAAACAAATTTAGAAAATTTAAAAGTTTTTAACGATGCTACAAATATTTTTAGCGGAGTTTATTATCCTACAATATATTTATTTATTGTTGAAAGTTTGAATATTGTTAGTACTCTATCTGAGCATGTTGAAAGTTCTGATCCTAATGATATTATTTTATTTGAAGCTATTGCTGTTATGAAACGAAAATGGTTGAATTATTTTAAAGACATTCCATTACTATATCTTATTGTCAAGTTTTTGATCCTAAATTTAAATTAGAAGGTTTGAATAATGTCTTACAAACTTACTATACATATTTAGAAATAACTGATGAAATTAATATTACATGAATAATAGATAGAATAAAAATTGATTTAATAGATTTATTTAATGATTATGTTAGTAGATTTAACTTGCAATCAGTAAGAACTAGTAATAGCGAATCCGTAATACATTTAAGACTTAGCATAGGTGATCGTTGGTTACTACAATGAAATAAAAAATATAAGGATAATACGACAAACAACTCAGAATTAGATAATTATTTATCTACCAATTTTGACTTTCCATTGAAAGTTTAATGAGTAAAAATTTTCAAGTACTTAACTGGTGGAACTGACATCAAAATGTCTTTCCTATATTATCAATTATTGCTAAAGAGGTGTTGGCAACACCTGTTTTCACCGTTGCGGTCGAGCAAGCCTTCAGCTTAGAAGGTAATATTTTGAAAGCGAGACGATTTTTATTACATCCAAGCACTTTAGAAGCCACAACATGTGTGGATGATTGGACCCGAGATGATCTGAGGCAACAAGAAGATGCCCCCGATGACTTTGAAGACTTGTTCGATAATGCATCTGCAAGTGTAAGTGGAACATGAATTGAAGGATTAACAAACACTGATAATAATGATGATTGATCAGTAAATAATTGTAAATTATAATGGGACATATTAAACGCAACTGTCATGATAATAATAATAAAAAAATATGTTAAATATTTTAGAAATTCATATTAGGATTGAATATCATTTTAAACATAATAATAGTCTAATGATCCCTCCAAATGGAGTTAATTTCTTTAAAAATATATACTCTTATACAATTAAGATATGATACTAATATTATATAACACATGAAAAGAAAACAAGGTACTTTTTTTTTTGAAACGTTGGAAATCCGGTCACTAAACTATCCGACCCAAGTTTAACGGAGCAGGTAAAACCCTCGTTATTCCAGATTCTTATAAAGAAATGCACATCTTATACTCGAAACTAGAATCTGATAACCAAGTCCTAAATTTTTTATTAACAAACCACACCCTCTGTGGACAAAAGAAAACAACACTCATAGATAAAAACAATAGAAATAGAATAATTCGACTCAATAATAGAAGAAGATGCTCAAAATCATAATTATAATAACACATCCTTTATTAACTAATTTATTTATTTATTTATTATTATTTTTTTTTATGTAATTGTTTAGAATTTATTGAAAGAAAAATGCGTTCAAATACAATCCAAGATGATTACAAAAATACTACTAAAATTTATATTTTTGGAAACCTCAGGTATACTCAAATAAAGTATATATATAATTTGAATAACTGCACTGGAAATACTAGTGTTCATCAATTCAAAAGTTCAAATTTTATGCATGAGTGATTATTTTAACAATATCAGTGTCCACCCATGTGATTTTAAAATTAGATCGCCTGTGTGTGTATATATAAATATATATAATATGTACGGAAATTTTATTGAAAAAAATATCAAGAATAAAATAACAAGAGTAGTCATTTAATTTGGCTAAAAACGACAACGGGAATTTTTAGTATGTTTAATTAATATTGTTACTTCACGCATAATTTAGAGGTGTGAAACCTTTCCCACTTTATCCTGTACTAATTGGAATCAATTTGAAAATTTGATTTCAGAATCAGAATCATTTACTTTTGTTAATGGTGATTTTTCATTTCGAGAAAGTTCAAATACTGAGAAGAGGTAGAATGAAATTTGTACTTGGCCAAAAAAGGACGACAAAAGTCCAAGGTCCTAGAGAGGCTGTAGTCAGATAGAGGGCCCTGATCCCACTATATGGAGGAATTATCATGAGGGAAGAACCTGGGGTGATGAAGCAAGTTGGGATACCGACTCAACCTAGAGAAGAAGCATTAGATTTGGGTTCGTTTGAGTATTTGTGGAAGTCGACTCGAAGTGGCCACTATTTGTGAACCCGACCTGGTTAAAGAAGTCAGGAAGTTTGATGAAGTATCATTCATCACGATATGCCGATCCAAGGAACGGAGCTAGGATCACAGGTCAATTTATGCTTGAAGTCATGTGACGTATGCCTAGTTGAAAGGATAAGCTTCTAGAAGGCTAATGATGATTGTGAGAAAAAGGTAGTTGAGGAGAGTTGCGATGACAATGATGGCAATGTGACATGGGCTAACATCATAGGCGGGGTAATAGTGAATCTGGAAGATTATATAAAAGGTTGAAGATTCAGATTCAAGGGATAACAAATTTTGCATTTAACAACTTATAAAAGAATTAAGAGCTTAAAAAACTAGTGACAGAGAGATAAAGTCGGTCGATTACTTGACCAAGTAAGCGAATTGTAACGGGATAGTATAAGATCTAAGGTGTTATACACTTTGTAAGCTCACCACTTACTTGTGGCTCGGGTTGGTCTTGACCCCGAGCAGTAATAAAATACCCATTTTCTCCCGTGGAATTAGGATGAAGCCTTTCTCATCCGAACCACGTAAATCCTTCTCTGTGATTTATCTGTCTGTTTGTTAAGTTTGCTTTGGTTTCCCACTAACCAAACAAATTCACTGCTGAGAGAAGTTTGTTCGAGGGGTTAATTTCTTATATTGTATTTGGAATGAAAAACAGCTGTCAACGTTTGGAGCCGTTTGTGGGGACAATACAAGAAACAACAAACACACTAAGACGATGGCAATAGGTGAAAGCCACAAAGTTGGGGAAGCATCGATAGAAGAGTAGATGCAAGAATGACAGAGATCATCAAGTCGGATGCCCATCATTTAGAGTAGTTGGATGACACCTGATGGAATGAGGAGATACTGAGCTATCATCAGACAAGAAGCTTGGAAGGTGAGCTACATGACGCGGTTGGATAGGAGGACCTACGTGATGATTGTAGCATTGGGATGATCATAACACGTATGGTGTCAGGGCCTGCGAGGCGTTTGACATCCCCATTTGAGGTGCATAGCTCGGGGAAGGCCCCAGAGCCTGCATGTCATTTGGAGTATCGGGGTAACCATAACACGAGTGGCTGGAGGCCGACGTGGCATTTAGAGCTCAGGGTAATCATAACACGTATGATTAGAAGGCCTCCGTGATGATTGCAGCCTCAAGGTCTGTATAGCATGGGGAGAGATCATGATCTGATGGAATTTGCCACCCCTTTATGGGATCCATAGCCCGAGGTTAACATAGCTCCATGGGGTGATTGGGTTGGGAGGTGCATAGCGCGTAAGGCCCCCGGACCTCTGTGGCTATTTGTAGCTCGTAAGGGTTAGAAGGCTTAAGGTCGTAATTTCTCCCCCAATACCTTGGTGTTTTATTAATGGCATGAGAAAGTGAGATTTCCCTCGTGGTTTGTTTTTATTTGCAGGTTTTTGCAGATCATCTCCCTCCGGGGATTTAGGATGTGCGAGAGCATGCATGAGCTTCTTCATGCTGAGAGACTCAATGAGGGTTTATTCCCTTACAGCCAAGTGACTTAGATGGCTCGGGGTCAGAATTTCTCCCCTGAGGCCTTACTATTTTAATAATAGCACAATGAGGGGAGTTTTTTCTCGTGGCCTATTTGTGTTTTGCAAATATTTGCAGATCATTCCCTTATAGGATTGTAGCAAGTCGAGAGCATGTATCAGCTCGAGGTGGCACAAGATGAGCTTCTTCAAGCGAAGAAGCCAGTGGATGGACTGACCAGAGTTAGCTCTGATCAACCTCTTTGGTTAGAGAATGCCTAGTGGAAGAGATGGCCAAGTTATGAATCAGAAACAGAGGTGCAACAACCTCGTTTTCGTGCTACAATTACGAAATTTATTTGTATGTTGTGTGACATATTTAAGCATTCAAACGTGCATAATTAGCATGTTATTACTTATTTGAATTATTTTAGAAACACAAAATGAAAATTTTTCAGTTTCGCTGTGCATTTAAATTTTCACGCGATCCAGACAGTCTTTGGTATTTTATGTTAGGGTAGTTGCTCTGAGCGCCAATTTCTTATGTATTTCCCTGTAAATACTCTTGTAAGTATTTTATTAATGAATAAAATAAATAATTTCTGTAATATGAATTATTTTCTTATATGGTAAAGACGTAAATGAACATAGAGTGATTGGTTATGATACAGTTGCAAAAGCGTCACAACTGACATTGAGCAGTATCATAACAATATCATTCTTTAACTGTTCCTGGTCAAGGTTTACAATTACTTGGTCAGTAAGTAAACCCGCTGAGACTGGTACGTGTCGTATATTAGAATATTTAATTCCAATGGTTTCTCAATGAACTATGAGTCTCGGGAGACTCGTATAGACACGTAGGTATTTATATCGGATAAACACTGAACGACTCACAAAGATTCTTAATAGATGGTACACCAACGTCAATAAGAATATTCTCGAGTTGAGTGAGCATAATGATCCTTCGACTTGAGGTACCACTGTGGATGTATGAGGTATCTGTTGGGGTTGGTGCTCAGAGCGCCAATTCCCGGTTGTATTTCTGTTAAATACTTCTGTAAAACATTATTATTATGAATAATATATGCAGTTTCTATAATATAATCTATATTCTTATATGGTAAAGGCGTAATGATCCGAGAATGATTAGTCATGATACAGTTGCAAAAGCGTCGCAACGGACATTGAGAAGTATCATGACGTTGTCATTCTCAGACTGTTTCTGGTCAAGGTTTACACTACTTGGTCAGTATAGTAAACCCGTTGAGACCGGTACATGTCGTATACTGGAATATATGATTCCAATGGTTTCTCAATGAACCATTAGTCTTGGAGACTAGTATAGACGTGTAGGTGTTTATAGCGGATAAACACTGAACGACTCACCGAAGATTCTTAATGGATGGTACACCAGCGTCAATAAGAATCTTCTTGGGTTGAGTAGCACTTGTGATTCTTAGACTTGAGATGCCATTGTGGGCACATGAGACATCTTCTACACTTAGACGGCAGTCACGTCACCGATCTATTTAGATCAGACCGCCGCCTGTTCGTTGGGTGTAGACAGATCCTCAGGGTGTCCTATGTGTATCAAGATAGGATCCGTCAGTTCTGTGTATCAGAGCATAGGTAGTCCATATGATTAGCAATCAGATAAAACCATGGGCCCGTGGTAAAGTTTAGAAGCTAGTTCTAAACATTCTTTTTGAGATTGCTAATAGAATAGTCGACTGGATAATCCCGATAGAGATTTGACGTTTACATCTATATCTCTGGGATTTATCCGGATACCTGTGACGGAGGAATTATACATTTGCCATGACCTCGACCTGTATGGTTCAGCGAGATTATCCGTGATCGTCATAATCTACGGGTGGATAGATTATGGACACGAAATTTGATTTCGTGACGGATATACCTGAATATAGAGAGTCTCAATAATGAAACATACTCGTAGAGCACTAGAGCAACATTAATAAATAATATTGATTATTTATAAAGTCGTTTAAAGGTTAAACGCAAGATACATGCTAAAGGGACTAGATAGTCATTTGCTTAATTATTGTGTATTTACATTTAATACTTGATTAATTTAAATACACATTAATTAATAGTCAAAATGAGTTACTTGACTTTTATCCTAAATGAATATATGTTTTTAATATTTAATGTAAATATTATACATATATTTAATATATTTGTATTTGATTAATTAATTAATTATTTAATTGTTAAATGATTAAATTAATTAAGATATAAATATCTTACATTAGGATATTATTAAGTAAATGATATTAGTTGCCTTAATTGACTTTAATAAAATATCTAATAAAGTTGTTTTTGGATATTTATGCAAGTTGATTAAATGATAATTGAAATGAAATTGAAATTACAATTTCTTGTATTTGCCTTTGATTTTCGGCCAAGGCTTAAATGTTACAAGTATAAATTGATTTTCATTTTCACTTTACACTTAACCTAATACACTTTAAAGAAAGAGAAAAACTCCATTGAAGAAATTTAAAGAAAGCTTGAGAAAGAAAGAAAAATCAAAGAAAGCTTGGAATTTTAGTAAGTTTTTCAAACTTGCTATTAGAGAGGAAAATGTTCCTTAGGTTCTAGGCTTCAACATGTGATGTTCTTAGATTAATTCTTCTTTATTTCTTTGTGTTTTTGTTGATGGTAGTTTTAATTGAAGTGTTGAGCATGTATTGTGAAGGAAACTTGTGACTATTGTAGTGTAAGGATTCTTTTAAGGTTTTGGAAACCATGTTGCTAATCTAGAGTTGTTGACCCACTCTTAGATGACCTAGATTTGATCTTGAGTTGTTTCATTGTGTTGAGACTTTGATTGGATGGAAGAATGGTGTTTTAGAAACATGATTTAAGTATTGGTTTCAAGTTTTTTTGACCTTGTACCACCTTTTGGCTTTTCATTTATGTGAGTATTTGGATTTGTATATGATGCATGAAAAATATTCGTCTGTTTGAATGTGGTCGGCACTTTTGTGGTCGGTCATCGGCTGGTCGGTCCTCGGCTGGTCGGTCCTCGGCTGTTCGGTCCTCGGCTGGTCGGTCCTCGTCCGGTCGGACATAATGTGGTCGGCACTTTTGTGGTCGGTCCTCGTCTGGTCGGACATAATGTGGTCGACACTTTTGTGGTCGGATTATTACTCCATTGATCGGATCATAAATGTGAGTAATGTTTTAGTTTATGGTGTTTAAAACGAATAGATTATTCATATTAGATATTGAATAATTTACTCGGTATTTTGAAAAAGTTTTGAAATACGTTTTGCGCCTTGAACCCGCGCTTCCGCTGCGCCCGACCCGAATACAACCTACAAAATGGTATCAGAGCAAGTCTGATTCTAGGCCACCTAATATGATTAGCCTTCATTGAATCAATGTTTAATCATGTTTTCTAGACTTTATGCATGCTTATTAGGATCTAAATTGGTTAGATTTAGGGTGTATGACACTTAGCGGAAAATCCCTAATTAATAAGGTTTGAATGTAATTATGTATTTGATGCATGTTATATGGTCCGTCTTGTCAATACAGTTTATGAATACTTCTTTGTGACTACATCCGAGACCGTGCCTCTGCTGTGAGGGTGTAGCCGATAAAGATTTATTTATACCGGATGTATATCAGATACTAGGTAAATTCAAGTAAAAGTGGAATCTGAACGTGCCCTAGCTGTCAGGATTACGTAAGTAACTTGAGTTTACCATTGACGAGTTTAACCTTGGTACGTCTCCTTGTGGGCCTGCCTTCGCAGCGACAACGAGAAACGGCCAGGACCGGATACTTAGGAGTCACTGTTGAGTGATTGACAAATGAGTTGTCTACCTAATGAATATACGTAGGCGAGACCGTGCCTCTGCTGTGAGCCGAAATATATTCACGGGATCCACTTTTCACTATTAGTATTTAATTTAATTATTAAATATTTGTATTCTGTTTTGGGATTACAGTAATGCATGATTTAGTGGGAGGGGCATATTAGATTAAAAATCCATGATCTAGTTTATGCTTTTGATATTATATGAAACTGCTTTATTTCTGCTAACCGTTTTTTCGTGATCTATATGATAGATGGCGGATGGGGGACAATCCACAAATCAGTTTGCGCGTATGCTTGATGCGAACAAACTGAAAGGCGCTGAGAACTTTGCAGACTGGGAATTGGATTTGAGGATTGTCCTCGATTCCGAAAAGTTGGGTTATGTTCTTGAGGGTCCGTTGCCCCTTGCAGTGGGTGGGATGCTTCGGAGGAGGAACGCCAAGTTTTTGAAACTTGGAAGGATGATGATTTAAGGGTTAAATCATACATCCTTAGTTCACTTTCTCCGAAACTCAAGCAACAGTACTATGGTATGTTAGATTCCTATAGTATGATGACGCGATTGAGACAATCGTTTGAGAACCAGGAACAAGTGATTGTTCACAAAGTCGCCATGGAACTGTTCCATGCGCGTCTGGATGAGGGGCAGAGTGTTAGCCCATATGTTCTTCAGATGATCGATTTGATCGATCAAGTTGAGGCAACATAATCTCATCCTGAATGACATTCTCGGTAGGAGTGTCATTCTTGGTTCACTACCAGCTTCATTTCGCCAGTTCGTGATGTACTTCAACATGCACGGGACTTCTGTACCTACAAGGAGCTACATAGGATGTTGCTCACGGCAGAAGAGGACCTTAAGAAGGGAGTACCAACTCGCCCTCCTAGAACTAATTCTCTTTCGGCTTCTTCCCAGGATGGTCCAAGGGAAAGAACAAGAAAGGCAAGAAGAAGAAGAAGGCTTTTGGTCCTCAAAACACAGGCGAAGATTGCAAAGCCCAAAAGGGCTTCTGAAGACAAATGCCACCACTGCGGCAAAGTTGGGCACTGGAAAAGGAACTGTCCTGATTACATTGCCCAAGTGAGGAGAGACAGAGCTTCTACATCAGGTACTTTTATTTTTCCAGTTATTGATTTATCTTTGGCTTGTGAAGCCGTTACATCCAGCTGGATTTTAGATTCTGCTTGTCCCATTCACATTTGCAATTCGTTGCAGGTGCTGAAGGAAAGTAGGAAACTGAAGCCTGGAGAGATGCAGTTGCGGTTCGGGAGTGGAGACTCTTTGGATGGCAGTTGCAGTGGGAGTATGCGAGATCTCATTGCCGAATGGGACACTTTTGTTATATGACTGTCATTTTGTACCGGGATGTGTCGCTAATATTATATCACTTTTTGTATTAGATACAGAAGGCTTTTGTATTAATATTAAGAATAGTTCTTTGTATTTATATGATAAAAATAATATTCAGATCCTTTGTTGTCCAAACCAGCATGGTCATTATACATTGCAAGCTTTCAAAAGATATATTAAATACTGGAGTTAATAAACATAGTTTACCTGTAATTAATAATACTGAACTTTGGCATATGAGACTTGGTCACATTGGCGTCAAACGCCTTACCCAATTGGTTAGGAATGGTTTGATATCAGATCTTACCATTGAATCCTATCCAACTTGTGAATCCTGTATTCAGGGTAAGATGACCAAAGCCCCATTTTCTGGTGTTGGACACCGCGCCACTAACTTACTGGAACTCGTACATTCTGATGTATGTGGTCCACTAAGTCAAACTGCTCACAGTGGTTATTCGTACTTCGTTACCTTTACCGATGATTTATCACGGTACGGTTATGTGTATTTGATGCGACATAAATCGGAAACCTTTGAAAAGTTCAAAGAGTTCCGAAATGAAGTAGAAAAACAAACTGGTAAATATATTAAATGCCTTCGATCAGATCGAGGCGGTGAATATATGAGTGGTGAGTTCATGGATTATATGAAGGAGAATGGGATTCTCGCTCAATATACCCCTCCAGGTACACCACAGCACAATGGTGTATCTGAAAGGAGAAATCGGACTTTATTGGATATGGTCCGATCGATGTTGAGTTTCACAGATTTGCCCTATTACTTATGGGGCTACTGTCTCTTAACAACCGCACATCTTTTGAATAAGATTCCATCAAAGGCTGTTCCTACAACACCGTATCAGATATGGTTCGGTAGGAGACCGAATCTTAATTATATTAAGGTTTGGGGTTGTCCTGCCTATGTCAGGGTGACTCAGTAAGATAAGCTTTCGCCTCGGGGGCAAAAGTTTAGGTTTGTCGGATATCCTTCGAATACGAGGGGATATCTGTTCTATGATACCGAGCATCGAAATGTGTTCGTAGCTCGCTTCGAAAAATTTCTAGAAGTAGAATTTTTGTCAGAAGGTGGTGATCATAGACAGGTTGAGCTTGATGAAGTCCAACCTGAAAACAACGAACCAACGGAGGAACCTGAAGTTCAAGTAGATGAAGGACCTTCAACACACACACTCCGTAGGTCGGAAAGGGTATCTAGACCTCCTGAACGCTTGTATTTGATACAAGAAAAGAGTCTGGATGTTCTCTTAGTTGAAGAGACAGATCCTTTCACCTATAGAGAATCGATGTTGGACATCGACTCCATGAAATGGCAAAGTGCCATGAAATCCGAGATTGACTCAATGCATGAAAATCAAGTTTGGGACTTGATTCCGCTTCCCGAAGGAATTGTTCTATCGGTTGTAAATGGGTTTACAAGAGGAAGCGCGGGCCTGACGGTAAGGTTGAAACTTACAAGGCGCGACTGGTAGCAAAAGGTTACACGCAGCGACCTGGCGTCGACTACGATGAAACTTTTTCGCCGGTAGCAATGCTTAAGTCTATCCGGATTTTGCTTTCTATAGCTGCGTATCATGACTACGAGATTTGGCAAATGGATGTCAAAACGGCTTTTCTAAATGGATTTCTTGATGAAGAAATCTATATGGAACAGCCGGAAGGTTTCACATCCAGCGAAACCTCGGGTATGGTATGTAAGCTTAAGAAGTCCATTTATGGACTTAAACAAGCTTCACGAAGTTGGAATCTTTGATTCGATGAGATTATTAGATCGTCTGGTTTTCTCAAGAATTCGGAAGAATCCTGTGTGTATCAGAAGGCCAGTGGGAGCATGGTCGTATTTTTAGTCCTATATGTTGATGACATCCGAATCATTGGGAATGATTTAGGAATGTTGCAAAGCGTCAAAGCGTACCTCTGTAAGAATTTCTCCATGAAGGACCTGGGAGAAGATTCCTATGTTTTAGGGATAAAACTCTATAGAGATAGACAAAGAAGGCTGATTGGGTTATCCCAATCAACGTACGTAGATAAGATCTTGGAACGGTATAGTTTTGGTAACTGTAAGACAGCAAACATACCGTTCAGACATGGGATTCATCTTTCTAAGAAGATGTGTCCACAAACAGAAGATGAGAAGGTTAGAATGTCTAACCAACCTTATGCTTCGTGTTTGGGTAGCATAATGTATGCCATGTTGTGTACGAGGCCTGATATCAGTTTCGCTGTTAGCGTAACTAGTCGATATCAGTCCAATCCAGGTAATGACCATTGGATGGCCATTAAACATATCCTAAAGTATCTTAAAGGTACTAAGGATAAGTTGATTATTTATGGAGGAAACGAAGCTGCAGGTTAATGGGTATACAGACTCCGATTTTCAATCGGATCCCGATGATAGAAAGTCTACATCTGGATTTGTCTTTACCCTTAACGGAGGTGCAGTTTGTTGGAAGAGTTCCAAACAGGGATCGACAACTGATTCCACCACTGAGGCGGAATATATTGCAGCTTCTGAAGCTGTAAAAAGAGGCTGTGTGGATAAAGAACTTTATCACAGAATTGGGAGTTGTCCCAAGTATCGAGAATGCGATTCCGTTATACTGTGATAATACTGGAGCCATTGCGCAAGCAAAGGAACCGAGGGCGCATCAGAAGTCGAAGCATGTGGAACGCAAGTACCACATCATTCGAGAGATCGTGTCGCGAGGGGATATTGTGGTGTGCAAGGTACCGAGTGAGGATAATGTAGCAGACCCGCTGACGAAGGCCATACCTCCGAAGCTGTTTGATAAACACGTGGAGTCGATGGGTATTAGATACAATCGATATTGGCACTAGAGCAAGTGGGAGATTTTGTTGGGGTTGGTGCTCAGAGCGCCAATTCCCGGTTGTATTTCTGTTAAATAACTTTGTAAAACATTATTATTATGAATATATATAGTGCAGTTTCTATAATATAATCTATATTCTTATATGGTAAAGTACGTAAGACCCGAGAATGATTAGTCATGATACAGTTGCAAAAGCGTCGCAACGGACATTGAGAAGTATCATGACGTTGTCATTCTCAGACTGTTCCTGGTCAAGGTTTACACTACTTGGTCAGTATAGTAAACCCGTTGAGACCGGTACATGTCGTATACTGGAATATATGATTCCAATGGTTTCTCAATGAACCATTAGTCTTGGAGACTAGTATAGACGTGTAGGTGTTTATAGCGGATAAACACTGAACGACTCACCGAAGATTCTTAATGGATGGTACACCAGCGTCAATAAGAATCTTCTTGGGTTGAGTAGCACTTGTGATTCTTAGACTTGAGATGCCATTGTGGGCACATGAGACATCTTCTACACTTAGACGGCAGTCACGTCACCGATCTATTTAGATCAGACCTCCGCCTGTTCGTTGGGTGTAGACAGATCCTCAGGGTGTCCTATGTGTATCAAGATAGGATCCGTCAGTTCTGTGTATCAGAGCATAGGTAGTCCATATGATTAGCAATCAGATAAAACCATGGGCCCGTGGTAAAGTTTAGAAGCTAGTTCTAAACATTCTTTTTGAGATTGCTAATAGAATAGTCGACTGGATAATCCCGATAGAGATTTGACGTTTACATCTATATCTCTGGGATTTATCCGGATACCTGTGACGGAGGAATTATACATTTGCCATGACCTCGACCTGTATGGTTCAGCGAGATTATCCGTGATCGTCATAATCTACGGGTGGATAGATTATGGACACGAAATTTGATTTCGTGACGGATATACCTGAATCTAGAGAGTCTCAATAATGAAACATACTCGTAGAGCACTAGAGCAACATTAATAAATAATATTGATTATTTATAAAGTCGTTTAAAGGTTAAACGCAAGATACATGCTAAAGGGACTAGATAGTCATTTGCTTAATTATTGTGTATTTACATTTAATACTTGATTAATTTAAATACACATTAATTAATAGTCAAAATGAGTTACTTGACTTTATCCTAAATGAATATATGTTTTTAATATTTAATGTAAATATTATACATATATTTAATATATTTGTATTTGATTAATTAATTAATTATTTAATTGTTAAATGATTAAATTAATTAAGATATAAATATCTTACATTAGGATATATTAAGTAAATGATATTAGTTGCCTTAATTGACTTTAATAAAATATCTAATAAAGTTGTTTTTGATATTTATGCAAGTTGATTAAATGATAATTGAAATGAAATTGAAATTACAATTTCTTGTATTTGCCTTTGATTTTCGGCCAAGGCTTAAATGTTACAAGTATAAATTGATTTTCATTTTCACTTTACACTTAACCTAATACACTTTAAAGAAAGAGAAAAACTCCATTGAAGAAATTTAAAGAAAGCTTGAGAAAGAAAGAAAAATCAAAGAAAACTTGGAATTTTAGTAAGTTTTTCAAACTTGCTATTAGAGAGGAAAATGTTCCTTAGGTTCTAGGCTTCAACATGTGATGTTCTTAGATTAATTCCTTCTTTATTTCTTTGTGTTTTTGTTGATGGTAGTTTTAATTGAAGTGTTGAGCATGTATTGTGAAGGAAACTTGTGACTATTGTAGTTGTAAGGATTCTTTTAAGGTTTTGGAAACCATGTTGCTAATCTAGAGTTGTTGACCCACTCTTAGATGACCTAGATTTGATCTTGAGTTGTTTCATTGTGTTGAGACTTTGATTGGATGGAAGAATGGTGTTTTAGAAACATGATTTAAGTATTGGTTTCAAGTTTTTTTGACCTTGTACCACCTTTTGGCTTTTCATTTATGTTGAGTATTTGGATTTGTATATGATGCATGAAAAATATTCGTCTGTTTGAATGTGGTCGGCACTTTTGTGGTCGGTCATCGGCTGGTCGGTCCTCGGCTGGTCGGTCCTCGGCTGTGTTCGGGTCCTCGGCTGGTCGGTCCTCGTCCGGTCGGACATAATGTGGTCGGCACTTTTGTGGTCGGTCCTCGTCTGGTCGGACATAATGTGGTCGACACTTTTGTGGTCGGATTATTACTCCATTTGATCGGATCATAAATGTGAGTAATGTTTTAGTTTATGGGTTAAAAACGAATAGATTATTCATATTAGATATTGAATAATTTACTCGGTATTTTGAAAAAGTTTTGAAATACGTTTTGCGCCTTGAACCCGCGCTTCCGCTGCGCCCGACCCGAATACCACTTACAGTATCCCCCATAATTTGATGGCAGTCACGTCACCGATCTATTTAGATCAGACCTCCGCCTGTGATTGGCTGTGGACTGATCCTCATGATATCCTGTGCGTATCAAGATAAGATCTTTAATTATGTGTACAAAGCATAGGTATCCATTATGGGATTAGAAATCTGTTAAATCCATGGGCCCGTGGTACACTTTAGAAGTGAGTTTTAAGTGTTATTAAGAGATTGCTAATAGAATCGTCGACATGATTATACCTATAGAGATTTCACGTTTATATCTATATCTCCATGGGGATGGGTTATTTTTCTTTCCTTTGTTGATTTGATGAAGATATTTTGGACATGAAGTAATGCATGTTGTGTATAGGGGCTTGATTTTTCTGTTTTTTGATATGGATTGATGATGGTTTATATGATTGATGATGATTTTACTTGAGTTTATTTTGTGAAGTGTTAGGATCGTTTAGAGTCCGTATATGCTCTCGAAATCTTGATTTGACTAGGTCCTAGAGCGCTCGCGAAGCCAGGTAAGTAACTCATGCGATAAGTATTTGATTTGTTGATTGGCTTTTTATTATATATATATATATATATATATATATATATATATATATATATATATATATATATATATATATATATATATATATATTAAGATATTTAGGATAAGACGAGGATAATTAAGAGATACCCTTCAAAACAAAGTTCGAGATCATCTATTTAAGTTAATCGACCACCACATGTATGGATTTTTATTAATGCTATGATATAAAGTGAAAAGTTTGATGAGTTTGATGGCTACATGTATGTATTGATGTATGTAAGTGTATGAACTCGTAATGGTATGTGTATGTATAAGTATATGTATAAGCACATGTATATGTACACGTATTCATAAATGTATATGATGATGAGATATGAATAATTTGAGTGTACAAGAGCGATAAATGGAATAAGTTATGGTTTCTGAATTTGTATAAGCATATGTATGTGTATGGTATATGGATAAGTTCGTTATTAATTAATATATGTGATTTATCGTATTTTGTTTGCGTGATTAAATGCGATGAGAAATTGATATAAGCTAAGCTTTTCCTGAATAGTTAAGGTACATGAGGAAATGATGCGTTTTATGAATGGATATGTCTTAACTGATAAGTTTCTATGCCAAGAATGTTTCCTGATAAGAATTTTGGAAATCGAGTATGTTTGATCGATAAGTAAAAGACATGAAGATTGTTATATGGTAAGGTATCTGAATTCGAAGTAAGGTGTATAGTCATATGTTTGAGATATATGGATGTATATGAGTATTTGAATGATGTTTTGGAGTGTTGTCATGTACGTGCTTATGTATGAGAAATCGTGCAATGAGTTTGTGCTATGTGATATGTGTGCATGTGTGTGTGTTTAATCAGTTGATGATTTTATGGTGTAATAGTCGAGCTGGTTAAGAATCCATTCGGACGACATTCATCTCATACCTATTCTAAAATATGTAATGAGTCCCGTACGAGCATTGCATGTATAAGCCATCCGTATGTATGTATTTTTTAATGATGCGTTATTGTATTGATTATTGTATGTGCTTCGTCGTTGGTTGTACAATGATTGTATGTATGTCTGTGTGTATGTATGTATATGTTAGAACCCGTAATATGTATAAACAGTGTATGATTACTTGAAATGAATGAATGATTTGAAAACCGATAAGAGTATCAGATGTTATAAAGCGTGTTTGCTAAGTTGTATTGGTATGTACGTATATGTATAAGAATTCTGAAATTATATTTGCATTAATATACGAGAAGTGAGCTATGGTATGTTTGAACTCATATGAATCCCGAATGTTAAGTTATTGTAAGATAATCGGAAGTGAAGAAAGTTTATTTCAAATTGAAGAAGGTTTATTTGGCTTATCGATTTGATGATATTTCAAATATGTTTATTGTGATAAAAGTATAAATATGTGACTTCATGTTTCCTGTGATCGAAATGATTTCGATGTAAAATGACATACACTGTGATATTCGAATTGTTGCCTTATGTGCTTTGGATGTTTAGCTAATAGATTAGCATATATGTATGTAGATATGAGAATTTGACGAGGGTAAAGTATAAAGGATAATAAAAAAGTTAATAATTCTGAACTCGTAATAACTTAGTAATTTTGAAAAAAAATTATGATGTGTGTGATTTGTATGTTTTGTTTGTTGTAAGAGTGTGGTTACTTACTGAGTTTTTATAACTCATACCAAACCAGTTTTCTAGTTATACAGATTAGCTATTAGATGAGTCAACAACTCCAGATTTGGAAGCCAGACTCGAGACGCGGATCACCCAAGCTGCAGTCACCCTCGCAAATGTCATGGGAAAAGTTTTTGAAGTTTATGATTTGTGATTAATATGTTATTTGTTGTGTTGAGCACGCTTTTTGTATATATTAAATAAAAGTTTTGATTGTTTATGATGTTGTGGGCACAGAACCCTTAAGTGTTGATTTTGATGTGTTTTATGTGGACCTGAGGTCCTTTTTCTTAGGGATATGCCCTATACCCAACTTGTGGATGAGCTATATGTACATGTATTTGTAATATTTTCATTAATTAATAAAATGGCAATCTTTATTATACGTGTCTTACATAACTTATATGAATCATCAAACACTGTAATAAAGCCCTTGGAGTAATAAGATGATGGCTTCCACGCCTTATGAGAATCATTACTCTTAAACGTTCCTAGTCGTAGTTTTGTGAATAATCTGGGCGTTCACAAAGCGGAGAGACTAGCATGATTATATGATCCGCCCTTAAGTGGGGTAGCCGATCTCATAGGCTACTAGCGTAGATCCTTCCGCTTGGTGTATCACATGGATGCATGAGTTGCTCTTGTCCATCGAACTGACCGCCGAAAGTTTTCACATGGAGTGTTTATCCCATGTGTCTGTGAGAACTTTCATGTATCGATTGTATGACTAGTCCTTAGACTTGAGGTCTTTACAATCTTATGTGTGGATCAAATAACTTTGACATTCTCCTTCTCCGGTTCAAAAGATCCGGTCATAAGGGTATGATTGGGTCATTTGTTGAAACACATGAAGTTTGTAAAGATACAACAGAGAATCGCCACTCTCTCGGATAATATTTTCTTACAAGAGTAGTATTCTAGTTCGCAGGTTGATATGAGTGATCAGTGCTTGAGACTGTGGCCGCAGCGGAAGAATCATGTGAGATTCTTGGGTTAGCACGATTCATGACACTATCAACATCATACCTTTGACTATATAGGTAGACACTTTCCGTACCCTAGGTCAAACGGTGGGGATACAGTAAGGCGAGGGACCGTATCATATGTAAATCGCATACAAAATGGGTATATATCTTTCCTTCTCATTTGGGGGCCTTGGCATGTTGCTAGATGTCAACCTTGGTCATTGAAATCAAACGACTATCTGATCGGAGGATAATTTATGTTCGATTAAATTATCACGATTCATTTCATGTCCAACTTGAGGGGAACCCAAAAGATCACACACAACAAAGTCGAAATCAATGGTTAACAGTGCATAGTACAAATTTAACAACATATATGATTGCTGTAGGAATTATTCATAAATGATTCAATGTGTTTAATTATTGAACATATCATTTATTAGGTTCCATAGTGGCTTAGGGATTGGTGAATGACGATAGGGGCACTTTGGGAATTGGAATAAATAAATAAATAAATAAATAAAAATATGAATAGTAACATGAATAGTAATGTGAATAGTAACATGAATAGTAATGTGAATAGTGAATTTTTTTATTTGTTATTTGTTTTGAATTTCAATTCGGCCCAAACTCTTATTAGGGTTTTATAATCTCATTAAACCACTAAATTAAGATCCAATGGCTAAGATTAAATTGGCATTTATCCCACATCGGATTCTTAATTAATTTTGTTGTCTTTGGAGCACCTATATAAACCTAAAGAATACTTTACAAATTTTTGCACCAAACCTTTCATATCTTGGGTTTATATAAGTGAGCAACTCTAAAGTTTAAGAGTAAGCCACTGATTTTGAGGATCCTTAAGTCTAATTGACTAGAGGAACCTCGAGTTATAAGTTTTGAGGTATTTGCCTAGGCTAGCACCAAGGGCAAAATAACCGTGCACTCAAGGCGTAGTCTTGCTGTTGAGTTTTGGCTTTGGTGTGTGCATCTTTGGAGGCCATACACTTGGGTGACTCTTTAGAACGTGGAAGAGCTTGCTGAGTTCGAGAAAAGCTTGTAGATTTGAGGGAGGACTGGAGGAGTCTTCGGTTCAAGTAAGTCTTTTTCTTTCTTTATTTTAATTAGAGTTCTTATGATAATTAGAATGTTTAGGTTTATGTTCTTTGCATGTTTTATGAGTTTTTATGCTTAGAATATATAGTAACATGCCTAGGCTTGTAGAATAATAAAAACAAATGGGTCATGGGCAAATGGATAGCGGCATCATAATTTGATTTATTAAATTTTCCGCTGCACACTCGCGGCCGCTTCCCAACACTTTTATATGTTAGATGTTCTTTTCAGGTTTTGTTTTGATGCTTGACTTTGATCCAGGTTGTCCAGTTTTAGAATACATCATATCTGTTTTCCTGTATATCTGGAGGCTTATGGAGATGGGTTAATCCTGTCTCCTGTCTGTAGCATCCTACTTTTGAAGGGGTGTTACAAGTTGTACTAGATCAGGGTTATGAACCTGAAGTGGATTTTCACAAGAAGGAGCAATGAAACTTGCAGTTATGGTACCCGTTTTGAGGTGGTGTAAATTTGGGATTATGGATTTGATCAAGATTGAGCATCAGCCTGAGAATGAACAACTATATTTTATAAATTCTCGATATCAACTCACCTCATTGATACCGAGAATCAGTTGACATATGTTGATGGTGGTTTTTTACCCTGAGGAAGTTCAAAATACTGAGAAGAGGTAGAATGAGGTTTGTACTTGGCCAAGAAAGGACGACAACGATCCAAGGTCCCAGAGAGACTGTTGTTAGACAGAGTGGTCTGACACCAATATACGGAGGAATTCTCCCGAGGTTAGAACCTGCTGGTGATGAAGCAAGTTGAGATACTGTAGGAGCGAAGCGAGGTTTACCGCTATGCCTATGATGCTCGGCGACCACGACAATGTTGGGCTTGCAGCCCGTAGAGAGTACGGATTAGCCCACGGGATACTAAACTGGAGAATGAAGGAGTCGCCACCCAGTGTGATCTGGGAAAAATTTAAGGCCGCACCCACCCCTCGCAATGGAAGACCTCAAACCGTTGGGTTCGGAATAGTCCATTACTTATGCCAGTATAATATACGGGTTCACACAATGGTATAGTCAAGCCTTAATGAAATTCATGCATAAAAGCGAATAAAAATGTAATAACATACCCAACCAAAATAATAATCACAATAACATAGTTCCAAAAGTATATTAAATTAAGAAATACGAGATGCGACAACGAAAATCGTAATAAACAATCAAAAACAGGAAATGCGTCAATAATACATGTAACACATATGGGAAATAACAATGCTAAGGTGGAAAAAAACATGCAATAGTACCAATAAAGACATCAACACGCATATATGAATATTTCCCGAGTGGCATGTGGAGTTGTATCCCAAGTACAAACCGCACTACCTGTAGGGGTTGGTGCTCAGAGCGCCAATTCCCGGTTGTATTTTGTTAAATACTTCTGTAAAAAATTATTAATAGTAATAATATATGCAGTTTCTATAATATAATCTAATCTTTTATATGGTAAAGACGTAATGACCTAGAATGATTAGTCATGATACAGTTGCAAAAGCGTCGCAACGGACATTGAGTCGTATCATGACGTTGTCATTCTCAGACAGTTCCTGGTCAAGGTTTACACTACTTGGACAGTATAGTAAACCCGTTGAGACCGGTACATGTCGTATACTGGAATATATGATTCCAATGGTTTCTCAATGAACCATAAGTCTTGGAGACTAGTATAGACGTGTAGGTGTTTATAGTGGATAAACACTGAACGACTCACCGAAGATTCTTAATGGATGGTACACCAGCGTCAATAAGAATCTTCTTGGGTTGAGTAGCACTTGTGATTCTTAGACTTGAGATGCCATTGTGGGCACATGAGACATCTTCTACACTTAGATGGCAGTCACGTCACCGATCTATTTAGATCAGACCTCCGCCTGTTCGTTGGGTGTAGATAGATCCTCAGGGTGTCCTATGTGTGTCAAGATAGGATCCGTCAGTTCTGTGTACCAGAGCATAGGTAGTCCATATGATTAGCAATCAGATAAAACCATGGGCCCGTGGTAAGTTTAGAAGCTAGTTCTAAACATTCTTTTTGAGATTGCTAATAGAATAGTCGACTGGATAATCCCCATAGAGATTTGACGTTTACATCTATATCTCTGGGATTTATCCGGATACCTGTGACGGAGGAATTATACATTTGCCATGACCTCGACCTGTATGGTTTAGCGAGATTATCCGTGATCGTCATAATCTACGGGTGGATAGATTATGGACATGAAATTTGATTTCGTGACAGATATACCTGAACCTAGAGAGTCTCAATAATGAAACATACTCGTAGAGCACTAGAGCAACATAAATAAATAATATTGATTATTTATAAAGTCGTTTAAAGGTTAAACGGAAGATACGTGCAAAAGGACGAATAGTCATTTACGTAATTATTGTGTATTTACATTTAATACTTGATTAATTTAAATACACATTAATTAATAGTCAAAATGAGATATTTGACTTATTTCCTAAATGAATATATGTTTTTAATATTTAATGTAAATATTATACATATATTTAATATATTTGTATTTGATTAATTAATTAATTATTTAATTGTTAAATGATTAAATTAATTAAAATATAAATATCTTAAGTTAGGATATTTAAAGTAAAAGACTTTAGTTGCCATATTTGACTTAAATAAATATCTAATAAAGGTTATAAAAGATATTTATGCAAGTTGTATTACTAATAATGCAAATGAAATTGAAATTACAATTTTGGTGAATTTGGTATGCTAATTTCGGCCATAGTGCAAAAGTTGCACATATAAATTTTTTTTTCATTTTTCATTTCACTAACCTAATACACTTTACCAAAAACAAAAGTTCCATTGAAGAAAGACAAAGAAAGAAAGTGAAGGAGAAAAAGAAAAACCTAAAGAAAAGCTTAGATTTTGTAAGTTTCTTAAACTTGCTATTAGAAAGGAATTTGTTCCTTATGATCTAGGCTATCTCTCATGAGTTTCTTAAGTTATTCTTTTCTTTATTTCTTGTGGTTTTTGATGATGGAAATTTGTTTAAAAGTGTTGAGCTTGTATGATGAACAAAGAATGTAACTAGTGTAGTTATATGTATTCTTTTAAGGTTTATGAAACCATGTTGCTATTCTAGAGTTGTTGACCCACTCTTAAATGACCTAGATTTGATCTTGAGTTGTTTCATTGTGTTGAGACTTGAATTGGATGAAAGATTGATGATTGAAACATTTGATTTAATGTAATTAGCCTAATTTGTCCAATTTGTGGAAATTGAAAAATTAGGGTTTCTAACTAATTCCAAATTTGGGGGTTTTCATATATGTTGAGCATTTGGGTGTGTATATGATGCATGCAAAGTTTCATGTTGATTGGATTTCATTAAGATGAGTTTTAAAGCATGAAATGACCAAATGGCCAAAATGGCACCAAATGGTGCTCTCGGCCAAGTGAGGGAAATTGGGGATTTTGTGTGTTTGGTTGTTTTTGGATGTTTTGAACATGCAAAGTTCATCTTAGAAATGATTTAGAATCATTCAAAATTGATTGGATCAATTTCGGACTAAAATGGACAAAATACCATATAAGGGTAATTTGGTAATTTCACTTGAATTTGATTCATTTGAAATTTTATTTCATTATTTGATTATGGGTAATTAAATAAATATGTTTATTTATTTAATCCAAGAAAAAGTTTTGAAATCTGAAAATCGGATTTTCACCGCTTCCGCTGCGTTACCGGATTCACCCCTAAATAACCCCTTCAAAATGGTATCAGAGCGAGTCTGATTCTAGGCCACTTAAAATGCTTAGCCTACATTGAATCAATGTTTAATCATGTTTTCTTGATTTATGCATGCTTATTAGGAACTAATTTGATTAGATTTAGGGTGTATGACACTTAGCGGAAAATCCCTAATAATAAGGTTTAAATGTAATTTGTATTTGATGCATGTTATATGGTCCGTCTTGTCAATACGGTTTATGAATACTTCTTTGTGACTACATCCGAGACCGTGCCTCTGCTGTGAGGGTGTAGCCGATAAAGATTTATTTATACCGGATGTATATCTGATACTAGATAAATTCAAGTAAAAGCGGAATTCTGAACGTGCCCTAGCTGTCAGGATTACGTAAGTAACTTGAGTTTATCATTGACGAGTATTACCTTGGTACGTCTCCTTGTGGGCCTACCTTCGCAGCGACAACGAGAAACGGCCAGGACCGGATACTTAGGAGTCACTATTGAGTGATTGACAAATGAGTTGTCTACCTGATGAATATACGTAGGCGAGACCGTGCCTCTGCTGTGAGCTGAAATATATTCACGGGATCCACTTTTCACTATTTATATTTAATTTAATTATTAAATATTTGTATTCTGTTTTGGGATTACAGTATTGCATGATTTAGTGGGAGGGGCATATTAGATTAAAAATCCATGATCTAGTTTATGCTTTTGATATTATATGAAACTGCTTAATTTCTGCTAACCGTTTTTCGTGATCTATATGATAGATTTGCGATGGCGGGTCAATCCACAAACCAGTTTGCGCGTATGTTAGATGCGAACAAACTAAAAGGCGCTGAGAACTTTACGGACTGGGAATTGGATTTGAGGATTGTCCTCGATTCCGAAAAGTTGGGTTATGTTCTTGAGGGTCCGTTGCCCCTTGCAGTGGGTGAGGATGCTTCAGAGGAGGAACGCGAAGTTTTTGAAGCTTGGAAGAATGATGATTTAAGGGTTAAATCATACATCCTTAGTTCGCTCTCTCCGAAACTCAAGCAACAATACTATGGAACATCAGATTCCTATAGTATGATAACACGATTAAGACAATCGTTCGAGAACCAGGAACAAGTTATTGTTCACAAGGTCGCCATGGAACTGTTCCATGCGCGTCTGGATGAGGGGCAAAGTGTTAGCCCACATGTTCTTCAAATGATCGATTTGATCGATCAATTGAGGCAACATAATCTCATCCTAAATGACATTCTCGGTAGGAGTGTCATTCTTGGTTCTCTGCCAGCTTCATTCCGCCAGTTTGTGATGTACTTCAACATGCACGGGACAATCTGCACCTACCAGGAGCTACATAGGATGTTGCTCACGGCAGAAGAGGATCTGAAGAAGGGAGTACCGACTCGCCCACCTAGATCTACTTCTCTGTCTGCTTCTTCCCTAGGAATGTCCAAGGGAAAGAAGAAGAAAGGGAAGAAGAAGAAGGCCTTCGGTCCTCCACAGCAGGCGAAGATAGCCAAGCCCAAAAGGGCTTCTGAAGACAAATGCCACCACTGCGGCAAGGTCGGGCACTGGAAGAGGAACTGTCCAGATTACATTGCTCAGATCAGGAGAGACAGAGCATCTACATCAGGTACTTTTATTTTTCCAGTTATTGATTTATCTTTGGCTTGTGAAGCCGTTACATCCAGCTGGATTTTAGATTCTCCTTGTCCCATTCACATTTTCAATTCGTTGCAGGTGCTGAAGGAAAGTAGGAGGCTGAAGCCAGGGGAGATGCAGTTGCGGTTCGGGAGTGGAGACTCTTTGGATGCAGTTGCAGTGGGAGTATGCGAGATCTCATTGCCGAATGGGACACTTTTGTTACATGACTGTCATTTTGTACCGGGATGTGTCGCTAATATTATATCACTTTTTGTACTTGATACAGAATGATTTTGTATGAATATTAAGAATAGTTCTTTGTATTTATATGATAGAAATAATATTCAGATCCTTTGTTGTCCAAACCAGCATGGTCATTATACATTGCAAACTTCAAAAGATATATTAAATACTGGAGTTAATAAACGTAGATTACCTGTAATTAATAATACTGAACTTTGGCATATGAGACTTGGTCACATTGGCGTTAAGCGCCTTACCCAGTTGGTTAGGAATGGTTTGATACCAGATCTTACCATTGAAACCTATCCAACTTGTGAATCATGTATTCAGGGTAAAATGACCAAGGCCCCATTTTCTGGTGTTGGACACCGTGCCATTAACTTACTGGAACTCGTACATTCTGATGTATGTGGTCCACTAAGTCAAACTGCTCACAGTGGTTATTCATACTTCGTTACCTTTACCGATGATTTGTCACGGTACGGTTATGTCTATTTGATGCGACATAAATCGGAAACCTTTGAAAAGTTCAAAGAGTTCCGAAATGAAGTAGAAAAACAGACTGGTAAATATATTAAATGCCTTCGATCAGATCGAGGCGGCGAATATATGAGTGGTGAGTTCATGGATTATATGAAGGAGAATGGGATTCTCGCTCAATATACTCCTCCAGGTACACACACAGCACAACGGTGTATCTGAAAGGAGAAATCGGACTTTATTGGATATGGTCCGATCGATGTTGAGTTTCACAGATTTGCCCTATTACTTATGGGGTTACTGTCTCTTAACAGCCGCACATCTTTTGAATAAGATTCCTTCAAAAGCTGTTCCTACGACACCGTATGAGATATGGTTCGGTAGGAGACCGAATCTTAATTATATTAAGGTTTGGGGTTGTCCTGCCTATGTCAGGATAACTCAGCAAAGTAAGCTTTCGCCTCGAGGGCAAAAGTTTAGGTTTGTTGGATATCCCTCAAATACGAGGGGATATCTGTTCTATGATACCGAGCATCGAAATGTCTTCGTAGCTCGCTTCGCAAAATTTCTAGAAGTAGAATTTTTGTCAGAAGGTAGTGATCATAGAAGGGTTGAACTTGATGAAGTCCAACCTGAAAACAACGAACTAACGGAGGAACCTGAAGTTCAAGTAGATGAAGGACCTTCAACACACACACTCCGTAGGTCGGAAAGGGTATCTAGACCTCCTGAACGCTTGTATTTGATACAAGAAAAGAGTCTGGATGTTCTCTTAGTTGAAGAGACAGATCCTTTCACCTATAGAGAATCGATGTTGGACATCGACTCCGTGAAATGGCAAAGTGCCATGAAATCCGAGATAGATTCAATGCATGAAAATCAAGTTTGGACTTGATTCCGCTTCCCGAAGGAATTGTTCCTATCGGTTGTAAATGGGTTTACAAAAGGAAGCGCGGGCCTGACGGTAAGGTTGAAACTTACAAGGCCCGACTGGTAGCAAAAGGTTACACGCAGCGACCTGGCGTCGACTACGATGAAACTTTTTCGCCGGTAGCAATGCTTAAGTCTATCCGGATTTTGCTTTCTTTAGCTGTGTATCATGACTACGATATTTGGCAAATGGATGTCAAAACGGCTTTTCTAAATGGGTTTCTTGATGAAGAAATCTATATGGAACAGCCGGAAGGTTTCACATCCAGCCAAACCTCGGGTATGGTTTGTAAGCTTAAGAAGTCCATTTATGGACTTAAACAAGCTTCACGAAGTTGGAATCTTCGATTCGACGAGATTATCAGATCGTCTGGTTTTCTTAAGAATTCGGAAGAATCCTGTGTGTATCAGAAGGCCAGTGGGAGCATGGTCGTATTTTTAGTCCTGTATGTTGATGACATCCTAATCATTGGGAATGATTTAGAAATGTTACAAAGCGTTAAAGCATATCTCTGTAAGAATTTCTCCATGAAGGACCTGGGAGAAGCTTCCTATGTTTTAGGGATAAAACTCTATCGAGATAGACAAAGGAGGCTGATTGGGTTATCCCAATCAACGTACATAGATAAAATCTTGGAACGGTATAGTTTTGGTAACTGTAAGACAGCAAACATACCGTTCAGACATGGGATTCATCTTTCTAAGAAGATGTGTCCTCAAACAGAAGATGAGAAGGTTAGAATGTCTAACCAACCTTATGCTTCGTGTTTGGGTAGCATAATGTATGCCATGTTATGTACGAGGCCTGATATTAGTTTCGCTGTTAGCGTAACTAGCAGATATCAGTCCAATCCAGGTAATGACCATTGGATGGCCATAAACATATCCTAAGTATCTTAAAGGTACTAAGGATAAGTTGATATATATGGAGGAAATGAACTGCAGGTTAACGGGTATACAGACTCCGATTTTCAATCGGATCCCGATGATAGAAAGTCTCTGGATTTGACGGATGCAGTATACTAAATATCCATCCATATATAGAGTCGCAGTGGATTTATCGTCCATTCAGTCTGATTGGCATATGAGGGTTCGTATGACCTCTAAGTGAAATCCATGCTGATACCACTGAGCGGAATATATGCACTTCTGCCGCAAAAGAGGCTGTGTGGATAAAGAACTTTATCACAGATTGGAGTTGTCCCAAGTATCGAGAATGCGATTCCGTATACTGTGATAATACTGGAGCCATTGCGCAAGCAAAGGAACGAGGGCGCATCAGAAGTCGAAGCATGTGGAACGCAAGTACCACATCATTCGAGAGATCGTGTCGCGAGGGGATATTGTCGTGTGCAAGGTACCGAGTGAAGACAACGTAGCAGACCCGCTAACGAAGGCCATACCTCCGAAGTTATTTGATAAACACGTGGAGTCGATGGGTATTAGATACAATCGATATTGGCACTAGAGCAAGTGGGAGATTTTGTAGGGGTTGGTGCTCAGAGCACCAATTCCCGGTTGTATTTTGTTAAATACTTCTGTAAAACATTATTATAGTAATAATATATGCAGTTTCTATAATATAATCTAATCTTTTATATGGTAAAGACGTAATGACCCTAGAATGATTAGTCATGATACAGTTGCAAAAGCGTCGCAACGGACATTGAGTCGTATCATGACGTTGTCATTCTCAGACAGTTCCTGGTCAAGGTTACACTACTTGGTCAGTATAGTAAACCCGTTGAGACCGGTACATGTCGTATACTGGAATATATGATTCCAATGGTTTCTCAATGAACCATAAGTCTTGGAGACTAGTATAGACGTGTAGGTGTTTATAGTGGATAAACACTGAACGACTCACCGAAGATTCTTAATGGATGGTACACCAGCAATAAATCTTCTTGGGTGAGTGCACTTGTGATTCTTAGACTTGAGATGCCATTGTGGGCACATGAGACATCTTCTACACTTAGATGGCAGTCACGTCACCGATCTATTTAGATCAGACCTCCGCCTGTTCGTTGGGTGTAGATAGATCCTCAGGGTGTCCTATGTGTGTCAAGATAGGATCCGTCAGTTCTGTGTACCAGAGCATAGGTAGTCCATATGATTAGCAATCAGATAAAACCATGGGCCCGTGGTAAGTTTAGAAGCTAGTTCTAAACATTCTTTTTGAGATTGCTAATAGAATAGTCGACTGGATAATCCCCATAGAGATTTGACGTTTACATCTATATCTCTGGGATTTATCCGGATACCTGTGACGGAGGAATTATACATTTGCCATGACCTCGACCTGTATGGTTTAGCGAGATTATCCGTGATCGTCATAATCTACGGGTGGATAGATTATGGACATGAAATTTGATTTCGTGACGGATATACCTGAACCTAGAGAGTCTCAATAATGAAACATACTCGTAGAGCACTAGAGCAACATAAATAAATAATATTGATTATTTATAAAGTCGTTTAAAGGTTAAACGAAAGATACGTGCAAAAGGGACTGATAGTCATTTACGTAATTATTGTGTATTTACATTTAATACTTGATTAATTTAAATACACATTAATTAATAGTCAAAATGAGATATTTGACTTATTTCCTAAATGAATATATGTTTTTAATATTTAATGTAAATATTATACATATATTTAATATATTTGTATTTGATTAATTAATTAATTATTTAATTGTTAAATGATTAAATTAATTAAAATATAAATATCTTAAGTTAGGATATTTAAAGTAAATGACTTTAGTTGCCATATTTGACTTAAATAAATATCTAATAAAGGTTATAAAAGATATTTATGCAAGTTGTATTACTAATAATGCAAATGAAATTGAAATTACAATTTTGGTGAATTTGGTATGCTAATTTCGGCCATAGTGCAAAAGTTGCACATATAAATTGTTTTTTCATTTTTCATTTCACTAACCTAATACACTTTACCAAAAACAAAAGTTCCATTGAAGAAAGACAAAGAAAGAAAGTGAAGGAGAAAAAGAAAAACCTAAAGAAAAGCTTAGATTTTGTAAGTTTCTTAAACTTGCTATTAGAAAGGAATTTGTTCCTTATGATCTAGGCTATCTCTCATGAGTTTCTTAAGTTATTCTTTTCTTTATTTCTTGTGGTTTTTGATGATGGAAATTTGTTTAAAAGTGTTGAGCATGTATGATGAACAAAGAATGTAACTAGTGTAGTTATATGTATTCTTTTAAGGTTTATGAACCATGTTGCTATTCTA
This sequence comes from Zanthoxylum bungeanum, assembly GCA_019454045.1. NCBI lineage: Eukaryota > Viridiplantae > Streptophyta > Magnoliopsida > Sapindales > Rutaceae > Zanthoxylum > Zanthoxylum bungeanum. Next base: position 75,247 of record SKCR01026667.1, on the reverse strand, counting down.
GAGTTGTTGACCCACTCTTAAATGACCTAGATTTGATCTTGAGTTGTTTCATTGTGTTGAGACTTGAATTGGATGAAAGATTGATGATTGAAACATTTGATTTAATGTAATTAGCCTAATTTGTCCAATTTGTGGAAATTGAAAAATTAGGGTTTCTAACTAATTCCAAATTTGGGGGTTTTCATATATGTTGAGAATTTGGGTGTGTATATGATGCATGCAAAGTTTCATGTTGATTGGATTTCATTAAGATGAGTTTTGAAGCATGAAATGACCAAATGGCCAAAATGGCACCAAATGGTGCTCTCGGCCAAGTGAGAGGAAATTGGGGATTTTGTGTGTTTGGTGTTTTTGATGTTTTGAACATGAAAAGTTCATCTTAGAAATGATTTAGAATCATTCAAAATTGATTGGATCAATTTCGGACTAAAATGGACAAAATACCATATAAGGGTAATTTGGTAATTTCACTTGAATTTGATTCATTTGAAATTTTATTTCATTATTTGATTATTGGGTAATTAAATAAATATGTTTATTTATTTAATCCAAGAAAAAGTTTTGAAATCTGAAAATCGGATTTTCACACGCTTCCGCTGCGTTACCGGATTCACCCCTAAATCCCCTTCAAAATGGTATCAGAGCGAGTCTGATTCTAGGCCACTTAAAATGCTTAGCCTACATTGAATCAATGTTTAATCATGTTTTCTTGATTTATGCATGCTTATTAGGAACTAATTTGATTAGATTTAGGGTGTATGACACTTAGCGGAAAATCCCTAATAATAAGGTTTAAATGTAATTTGTATTTGATGCATGTTATATGGTCCGTCTTGTCAATACGGTTTATGAATACTTCTTTGTGACTACATCCGAGACCGTGCCTCTGCTGTGAGGGTGTAGCCGATAAAGATTTATTTATACCGGATGTATATCTGATACTAGATAAATTCAAGTAAAAGCGGAATTCTGAACGTGCCCTAGCTGTCAGGATTACGTAAGTAACTTGAGTTTATCATTGACGAGTATTACCTTGGTACGTCTCCTTGTGGGCCTGCCTTCGCAGCGACAACGAGAAACGGCCAGGACCGGATACTTAGGAGTCACTATTGAGTGATTGACAAATGAGTTGTCTACCTGATGAATATACGTAGGCGAGACCGTGCCTCTGCTATGAGCTGAAATATATTCACGGGATCCACTTTTCACTATTTATATTTAATTTAATTATTAAATATTTGTATTCTGTTTTGGGATTACAGTATTGCATGATTTAGTGGGAGGGGCATATTAGATTAAAATCCATGATCTAGTTTATGCTTTTGATATTATATGAAACTGCTTAATTTCTGCTAACCGTTTTTCGTGATCTATATGATAGATTTGCGATGGCGGGTCAATCCACAAACCAGTTTGCGCGTATGTTAGATGCGAATAACTAAAAGGCGCTGAGAACTTTACGTACATAATCATCAATGCAATGTAAACGAACGTAGAAAATATAACCATGCATGTACGGATAATCATCAACATGAACAAACATAAACAAAAATAAACAAAATAAAGGAGAAATAATAAAATAACAATAAAAGTGAATAAATAGATAAAAATAAACAACGAAATGCCAAGGAAGAAATGTGGCCAGAAATTTGGCCATTCTTTTGATGTAGGGCTTCGCATACCCGGCTGGACATATTTCACGTCTAGCCAGACATGCAGCGTCCGGAACTATAAGAGTAAATATGGAAAGGGTGTCCTCAGGTCTTACCTTTTAAGTTGCTTTCTCGGAAGTGCGTTAGGCTGTCGCCGGAAGGATCGAAGTTTGGTTTCAAGGTTTGGTTCGCTGTTTCTGTTAGTGTCCTACACATGCCACAAGATCACTAAGATGATTTGTGTGAGAATAAATCAAAGACAAGTTGCGAAAATTATTTACTTTGATCGGTTGAGATTCAAAACTTTTCATGGATGTTTGGAAGCTCCAAGCTTTCTTTTGCATTCCAAACTCAAGGGTGAGTTTACCTATCACCTTAATCAACTCATCATGTGCTAGCAAGCTTGAATTTTTGTAACAAAATTCCAAGGGGAGAGGGAGAAGTGTTCGGCCATTTGGAGAAGGAGGAGGGAGAGAGAGTTTTCAACTTGTTACAAAAGTTGTCAAAAAATATTTTTCCAAAAAACCAATTAAGTGTGTTGAGAAAAAATACATTAAATACATTCACCCACTTCCATCACCAAAGTGACATTTGATGTAAGTTGGTGGGCCCCACTTCAAATTCAAAATTCAAGTGGGCTTGCTCAACACATTTCGGGCTCGGGTTTGTTTAATCCGATTAAACGAGTTTTCCGTCGCGACGTAATTAAATCCAATTTAATTAAATAATAATGCCTAGCAAAATTATTACGAAAGTCGCTTACGAATTAATTCTAAATTAATTCGTTCGCTAGAATTAAAATCCAATTTAATTCCGCATTTGAAATCCAATTTCAATTAATATATCTAATACATTATTTTAGCCCAAATAAATAAATTAAATAGAAAATCCAGTATCGGATGTCACATGTTAGGCCTGGGGCTGGAATTGTGTCTGCCCCGTACGAAGCATATATCGGATCACAAGCAACTAGTCTATATAATCGGATAGTCATGACCTAGTCATACTATCCCGATAGCTGCAACATTAAAGAGTACCAGTTCTGTATCCTATGAGTTCATCATCTTCATATGACTGAAGTGATACTTCCATCTTGACATCACACCCAATACACTACGATTCTCAGTAAACCCAGAAGAAGCACAGAACCTGTTAAAGCCCCGGACAACCAAAACCAAAGTATACTGATTGTCGCAAGTATTAGCGATGCAAGTCTCAGGTTAAGACCAAATACACCTACCATGATTCGGATTCCCATAGACACATAGTCATACTACTATTGAGATTCCAAGGGGTCTATCTAGAGCGAAGCTGTTCCCGGTCCAACGGCTAACAGAACCTCCTATCACACTTGCATAAGTATCCTATACTTAAATATATGAGAACTATGCCGTTAAGCTTGTTGGGTTTCTATTAAGTCCCAATGATCATTATCAAGCAATGAAACAAGTATGAATACACAAAGGAGAATGGCAGAATCATACTCACAATGAACAGATTGGATGCTAAGAAGAACAAAACTTTCTGCCCTCCTCCATGAAGCTCGGCAGTGGACTGATTTTGTCTTCAAAAATTTCGGCCATTGACTCCATTAAAGCTCCAAGCTCTTGATGATGATGATTCCATGCCCATGAAGTGAGTTCCCTATCACCTTTGTATGGCTCCTATGGTGTGCTAGCACTTGGTGTTTTTGCCACAAAACACCATCTTATTACTCTTTCATCATTCGGCAGTTGCAGAGAAATTGAAGGCAGAATTCGGTCCTAGACCGTGTGAGAGAGGAGAATGAGTTTTTGGCTCCAAAACCGTAAAACCAAGAGAGAGAAATGAAAATGTGTAAATGTTATTTTATTTCCAAAAATCAATTAACATATACCATTTTTCAATTTTCAAAAGTCAAGCAATAAATGCCTCAACCACCAACATCAATCAATCAAGTGACAACTTGTCACATCACTCAAAGTGACATGTGATTTGACGCTTGATGCGACTAATGATTTGATGCTTGATTTGACTTGTGTGCCGCACTCGAATTCGAAATGCGAATGCGCTCGCAAACAATCCCGAGCTCGGGTTCGCTAATTCTAAATTAACGAATTTTCCGTTGCGACGTAATTAAATAATTTTCCTAGCGAAATCACTATTCACATCGCTAACGAATTAATTATAAATTAACTCGTTCGCCCGAATTAAAATCTAATTTCAATTCCGCGTCGAAATCTAATTTTGTTTAATATATCAAATATATTAATTTATCGATTAAATCCAAATTAATCGTTATCTCTCTTTTAATGATATTTTATCCTAATAAAATATCTCCGCAATTAATCCCAGATTAATTTTCTCTCTCATCATATTAATCCAAGATTAATTAAAGTGTGAGTCATACATCATCAGTGAATCTTCGGGAAGTGACCCATGAGATCCCCAGATATGTTGGCAGTAAATACGGTCGTCGGACTATTCGAACACGTAAGTACCTAGTACTACGTTTATACCGATTTACAAGACAAGGTTGGCTTCTAGCAAAGCGCCATGCCTACCCAATTCTCCAGAAACATGCTTACAGGAATAAGCGATCTATATGAGGCGTAGTATACGTAGTATTGCGTATTTCGATCTAGTATCGGATGGTCACGTGCAAGGCCTGGGGCTGGAATTTTGTCTGCCCCATACGAAGCACATGTCTGATGGCTGGTAACTAGTCTCTATAATCGGATATACATGACCTTGTCATAATATCCCGATAGCTGCAGCATTTAAGAGAACCAGTCCCGTATCCTACGTGACCATCATCTCCACTATAACTGAAGTGATACTTTCGTCTTGACATCACACCCAATACACTACGATTCTCAATATACCCAGAAGAGGCGTACACAGAACCGGTTAAAGCCCTGGACGACCAAAACCAAAGCATATTGATTGTCGCAAGTATTAGCGGTGCAAGTCTCAAGTTAAGACCAAATACACCTACCCTGATTTCGGACTTCCATAGACACATAGTTATACTACCAATGGAACTCCGAAGGGGTCTATCCAGAGCGAAGCTGTTTCCCGTACCATCGGTAAAACACAACCTCCTATTACACTTGCATGAGTATCCTATACCCAAATATATTAGAACTATGTCGTTATGCCCTCATAACGTGCACAAGTGTAATACTAGTCTTTTACGCATTATCGATGTCCAATCTCGATAATACTCTGACTAGGGATATTTAATGATTTATCCTTCGTGGACTGATACTGTCTCATATCATTATCAATCCAGGAACAAATCATAAGGACCTCCTATCATTTATACATCTTGGTGATCTAATCACAAATGATAAGAGATCAATCTCATTTGTCACATAGTTAATTCATACAACAACACCATGATCTGTATAAATAGTGACGCTATGGGTCATAATTGTCCAACAATCTCCCACTTGGCCTATAGCTAGTCACTCGAGTGTCTAACACCCGAACTATGTTCGGTTTGCTCAAACTGCTGAGAAAAGACTTTCGTCAGCGGATTTGCATGATTATCGTCTGATGCGATTTATACGATCATCACATCGCCACGATGTATGATCCGAACGAATCAGATGAATATCGAAGTATGTATCTGGATCGTTGATGAGACCGTTAATTCTTTAGCCTGTGCTGTAGCCTAGCTCAGCTGCTAACAGAACTACATCTAATCTAATTAGATTTATTATCGACCCAAATGGCTTCTATTGCTGCCTCAGCTGCAGCAATAACCCTCATTTGTTGTTTATTCGGTAACAGTATCTTGGTTGGAAGATTTCCAGCTCACTGTACCGTTATTCAAACTTTATAGTACCGTTTTGCGACTTATAGTCATCTTTATCGGTTAGGAAACTTGCTACAATGATCCCAGTCACTTATAAGTATTTATGAAAGCCAAGCTTTCACCGATTTATTTTATGGGAATATCATTTCCAAGAAATGACATATTATCATCATTTATAGGACAACCACTGTCAGTGCGCTCCCACTAACCCTATTATATACACAAGAATCATTTCGTTTTGAATTAAATCATAAACTATTATGATTACATCAAAAACGATAATTCCAAGAATCTAATGCTTGCTTCAATCCAAACATGGATCGAATAACCTGCAAACCTTGTTTGCTAGTTATTGTATGACAAAACCGTCAGGATGTTGTAAACATCCTACAAAAAGTTTCCGTTTAAGGAAAGCGATTTCCTTGTTAAGTTGATATATTTCATAAATGAAACATGCAGCTTTAGCAAGCATTATCCAAATGGATTTACCGTGGCAATAGGTAAAAGGTTGAATCGTAATCAACACAATGTTGATAACGATACCTTTCCGCTAAAAGCCTAGCTTATAACGTTGGTATGTTGCCATCCATGTATGTCTTCCTTGAAGACTTATAAGTACCAATAGGCACAATGCCTTGCGGTACATCAACTAGTATCCAAACATAGTTGATATACATGGAATCCATTTCGGATATCATGACACTTTGCCATAATTAGGGAGTCGATACCTTGAATCACTTCCTCATACGTAGTCAGTTGGTATTCCTCAAAAGATTAACATCTTTATGAGGTGAGATCAGAAACCCATACCCTAGGTTGTTTTCTGACTCTCTCCGACTTACGTGGTTCTTGTGTATTTGAAGATTATTGGTATAGCTTCATCCTAGATGAACTATTTCTGTTCCATTAAGATTCGGTGCCTTGAATAGTATTACTTCGATTTTCATCGCGTTTTACTATCCTCCCACTTACCACTGCATATAGGTATTCCTCTTAGGAAAACCGCATGGTGAGCAACAATTAAATTGTTCTCTTGTGAGTTGTATAAGTACTATATTTTGGTATCCCTAGGATAACCTACAATTGACACTTATCTAATTTGGGTTTTAGTTTGGTATCATCCAAACATATGCCTAGCATACCCAAATTTTCAGGAATGTGAAACCCAGTTTCTTTCCTGTTCATATCTAATATGAAATATGTCAAACAGATTTTAATGGAACCTTATTCTAAATAAGTTCTTGCACTGCTTATGCTTATCCGTTGAAGAAAATAGTAGCTCAGAGCGACTCATGATTAACCTTATCATGTCCAATAAAATTCGGTTACTCGGTTCGGACACACCGTCAAACTGACGTGTTCCGAGAGGAATCCTCATTTGAAAGAATACTATACTCTTTCAAATATATTAGAAACTTATTGCTTAAGTATTTTCCATTTCGGTCTTATCGTGACGGTATAATACTATAGCTGATCTGTTAGTCTATTTTCGTGTCGAAACGTAAAAGTTTCTGATTTGTGTTTCAAAAGAGACACATAACCATAATGTGATGCCACATCCATATAGGTCACGAGATATCTATATTCATCTCTAGCCTAGCTAGACATAGGCCCACTTGCTTCACTATGAACTAGGGCTATTAGATCGGTGGCTTTTGCACTTTTACCAAGTAAATAGTGTTTTAGGCACTTTGCCCAATAAACTAGATTCGTAGACTTTATTTGATTAGAATCAAATTAGTCCTAGTACCCACTCTTCGAAAGTTTGGATATACGAATCCTGTTTAATTGTGTCCTAGACAACAATACCACATTTATGTTTTCTTCTGATCAAATTAGTTTGAGCTATTTGTTTGTCATATTATACGTTTGAGATTTATTTATATTCAAAATATAAATTCTGTTATTTACATCTAATGTGTTTATCTCAATATCATCTTTATATAATAAAACACTTTAGTGTTCTAGAATATAAAGGTTCACCCGCAGCGGGTTAAACACCGATATAAAGATAATGTTTCTAGTCAAACTAGTTACATTATAACAGTTTACAAATTTAGGTACACACCCGAAGGGTAGTTCCTAAACTTAGGTATCTACGGTTAAAACAGCGACTTTCGTCCTGTTTACAATTCGCAGATAAATCTCAAATGAAGTCAGTATCCTGCTCATAGCAAATTCTTGAACATCAGTACATATTTATGTATCACACTAAGTATTTAAAATCCAATTTTAATACTAGTTGTGAACATATTTATGACAAACATATTTGAAGTCGGAGCCTTGCACCGTCTTTAATTCCTTCATGTCTGCCTTGTCCAAACGGCAGTCACGCTTCCGTGATCTCGTTTGCCACAATTTAGGCAGACATATTGGGATATGTCCTTTATCTTCCCAGAAGATTATAATGATTTTGCCTTTGCCCATTTCACATTCCAGTAGCCTTTGGCCAAGCCTCGGGTTTCTAGAATATCGAAGTATGGTGCGCCTTGCGCTATTTGCCTTATTGCAAATTTTGACTTTGTCTCCTTGAGAATTGTCATTAACTCTCCAAGAGTTAAGTATTGCAATTTAGTACTTCTTAGATCTAAAGGTAGATCTTTGAAGATCCTTCAATTTCATTATCATACTTTAAGGATCTAATCCTTAGTTTTGATTAAGAAATTAAGGAGTCTACTGCGACAAGCTTAATGGATTAAGCACTAAAGTTATCATCACATTAATCTTCCAAAGATTATGCTCTACTATTTGCTTAACTTCGGGCTTAGGCCTAATATGTTATTTTATCAAATAAAGTAACTTATTAGTTTCCAAGACCATCCTGAAATTTATTCCCAATTTGAAAATTAAACCATTTAAATACATGGTTGTGATGCATGAATAATGTATATCAGATGGATATTATGAAATGATATACATTATTCCCAATTATGAAATGAGTTCCCTATCACCTTTGTATGGCTCCTATGGTGTGCTAGCACTTGGTGTTTTTGCCACAAAACACCATCTTATTACTCCTTCATCATTCGGCAGTTGCAGAGAAATTGAAGGCAGAATTTGGTCCTAGACCGTGTGAGAGAGGAGAAGGAGTTTTTGGCTCCAAAACCGTAAAACCAAGAGAGAGAAATGAAAATATGTAAATGTTATTTTATTTCCAAAAATCAATTAACATATACCATTTTTCAATTTTCAAAAGTCAAGCAATAAATGCCCTCAACCACCAACATCAATCAATCAAGTGACAACTTGTCACTTCACTCAAAGTGACATGTGATTTGATGCTTAATGCGACTAATGATTTGACGCTTGATTTGACTTGCGTGCCGCACTCGAATTCGAAATGCGAATGCGCTCACAAATAATTCCGGGCTCGGGTTCGCTAATTCCAAATTAACGAATTTTCCGTTGCGACGTAATTAAATGATTTTGCCTAGCGAAATCACTATTCACGTCGCTAACGAATTAATTCTAAATTAACTCGTTCGCCCGATTTAAAATCTAATTTCAATTCCGTGTCGAAATCCAATTTCGTTTAATATATCAAATATATTAATTTATCGATTAATTCCAAATTAATCGTTATCTCTATTTTAATTATATTTTATCCCAGATAAAATTTCTCCGCAATTAATCCCATATTAATTTTCTCTCTCATCATATTAATCACAGATTAATTAAAGTGCGATTCATACATCATCGGTGAATCTTCGGGAAGCGACCCATGAGATCCCCGGATATGTTGGTAGTAAATACGGTCGTCGGACTATCCGAACACGTAAGTACCTAGTACTACGTTTATACCGATTTACAAGACAAAGTTGGCTTCTAGCAAAACGCCATGCCTACCCAATTCTCCAGAAACATGCTTACAGGAATAAGCGATCTATATGAGGCGTAGTATACGTAGTATTGCGTATTTCGATCCAGTATCGGATGGTCACGTGCAAGGCCTGGGGCTGGAATTATGTCTGCCCCATACGAAGCATATGTCGGATGTCTGGTAACTAGTCTCTATAATCGGATATACATGACCTTGTCATAATATCCCGATAGCTGTAGCATTTAAGAGAACCAGTCCCGTATCCTACGTGACCATCATCTCCACTATAACTGAAGTGATACTTCCGTCTTGACATCACACCCAATACACTACGATTCTCAATATACCCAGAAGAGGCGTGCACAGAACCGGTTAAAGCCCTGGACGACCAAAACCAAAGCATATTGATTGTCGCAAGTATTAGCGGTGCAAGTCTCAAGTTAAGACCAAATACACCTACCCTGATTTCGGACTTCCATAGACACATAGTTATACTACCAATGGAACTCCGAAGGGGTCTATCCAGAGCGAAGCTGTTTCCCGTACCATCGGTAAAACACAACCTCCTATTACACTTGCATGAGTATCCTATACCCAAATATATGAGAACTATGCCGTTATGCCCTCATAACGTGCACAAGTGTAATACTAGTCTTTTACGCATTATCGATGTCCAATCTCGATAATACTCTGACTAGGGATATTTAATGATTTATCCTTCGTGGACTGATACTGTCTCATATCATTCTCAATCCAGGAAAAAATCATAAGGACCTCCTATCATTTATACATCTTGGTGATCTAATCACAAATGATAAGAGAGCAATCTCCTTTATCACATAGTTAATTTGTACAATAACACCATGATCTGTACAAATAGTGACGCTATGGGTCATAATTGTCCAACAAAGCTTCCATAATACGCAAAAGTGCAATACTAGCCTATTCCGCATTATCGATATCATGTCTCGATAATACTACGACTAGGGATATTTAATGATCAAATCTTTCATGGATTAATACTGTCTCATATCTTATTAATCCGGAACTGATCATATGGACTTTTATCATTTATATATCTAAGTAATCTAATTACAAAATGATAAAAGAGCAATTTCATTTGTCACATAGTTAATTTTGTACAAGAACACCATGTCCTTTACAAAATAGTGATGTTATGGGTCATAATTGTCCAACAATATCCCACTTGGCCTATAGCCAATCACTCAAGTGTCCAACACCTGAACTATGTACGGGTCGCTCATTCTTATGCTGAGATGTCGCTTTCGCCAATGGATATGCAAGGTTATCATCTGAAACGATCTTTTCGATCTTGACATCGCCACGATGTATGATCTGACGAATCAGATGAAACCGTCGAAGTACATACTTGGATCGTTGATGAGACCGTAATTCCTTAGCCTGCACTGTAGCCTAGCTAAGCTGCTAGTAAAACTACTCCTAATCCAATTAGGAATTTTATAGATCCAAAATGCCTCTTTTTATGCCTCAGCCTCAACAATATTTTCCGCTTTTGTTGAATCGACAACAGTATCTTGCTAGGAAGATTTTCAGCTCACTGTCCAATTGTTCAACCAAAATACGTACCCTAATTGTGATTTACAGTCGTCTTCATCGGTTTGCAAACTTGCACCGGTGAACCCAGTCACCTCAAGTTCTCATTCCCCACAGATTAAGAAAGCATCCTTAGTTCGTCTAAGATACTTAAGGATGTTCTTAACATCAATCCAGTGACCATCACCTGGATCGGCCTGATTGTGACTTCATATGCTCAAAGTATATGAGACACCAGGTCACGTACATGTCTTTCAATGTACGAGTTCTTAGAGAGTGCCAAAAACTTTTAGATCTATCCCAGTAGATCCTTATTCCTAGAATAAAGGTTGCATCTCCCAAGTATTCCATAGAGAATTTTAATGAAAGCCAAGATTTCACTGATTGTTAACATGGGAATGTTATTTCTAAGAAATAATACATCATCAATGTATAGGACATCCAATGTCAGTGCGCTCCCACTAACCTTCTTATATACACATGAATCATCTTCGTTTTGAATGAAACCATATTGTAATATGATCTCATCAAAACATTGGTTCCAAGAACATAATGCTTGCTTCAATCCATAAATGGATCGAATTAACTTGCAAACCTCGTTTGCATGTTTTGGTATGACAAAATCGTCAGGGTGTTGTATAAAACATCCTCCAAAAGGTTTCCGTTAAGGAAAGCGGTTTTGACGACTATCTGCCATATTTCATTATGAAATATGCAGCAATAGCAAGCATTATTCGAATGGATTTAATCATGACAACAGGTAAAAGGTTTCGTCGTAATCGACACCATGTTGATGATGATACCCTTTCGCTACAAGCCTAGCTTTGTACGTTTACATGTTGCCATCCATGTTTGTCTTCACCATGAAGACTCATTTGCTACCAATAGGCACAATGCCTTCTAGTACATCAACCAGTGTACAAACTTGGTTGTAAACATGGAATCCATTTCGGACTTCATGACACTTTGCCATAAATGGAGTCGATACCTTGTATCACTTCCTCATACGTAGCCGGTTCGTATTCCTCAATAATATTAATATCTACATGAGGTGAGATCAGAAACCCATACCTCTTAGGTTGTTTTCTGACTCTCTATGACCTACGCGGTTCTTGTGTATTAGAAGATTGTGGAACAATCTCATCTCTAATGAACTGTTCGTGTTCCGTGAGGGGATCGGTGCCAAGAACAATATTACTTCGATTTTCATCGAGTTCTACTTTCTTCCCACTTGCCACTGCATATAGGAATTCCTTTTAGGAAAACCGCATGGAGAGCAACAAATATCTTTATTCTCTTGTGAGTTGTGGAATTGGTTTCCCTAGGATAACCAATTACAAATAGGTACTTGTCCGATTTGGGTTCTAATTTGATACCATCCAAACGTTTAACATGCCTAGCATCCCCAAATCTTCAGGAATGAGAAACCCAATTTCTTTCCTGTCCATATTTCATATCGAGTCCGTCCAACAGACTTTGTCGGAACCTTATTCAAAATAAGTATTGCACTGTTCAATGCGTATCCTTATAAGTGCGACTCATTATTAACCTTACCATATCCAACAAAGTTCGGTTTCTTCGTTCAGACACATCACTCAATTGAGGTGTTCCGGGAGAAGTCCATTATGAAAGAATACCATACTCTTTCGAGTAATCGAGAAACTCATTGTTCAAGTATTTTCCACCACGGTCCAACCGTGATGTTTTGATACTTTTGCCAGTCTGTTTTCCCTACTTCGTGTCGAAACTCTTTGAATTTATCAAATGTTTCCAACTTGTGTTTCATAAGACACACATAACCATATCGCGATGCAACATCCGTATAGGTTACGAAGTATTGATATCCACTTCTAGCCTGGCTAGAAATAGGCCTACATATGTCACCATGAACGAAGGCTAACAGCTCGGTGGCACATACACCCTTACCGCTAAAAGGTGTTTTAGGCATTTTGCCTAATAAACAAGATTCGCAGACGTCATTTGAATTGGAACCAAATTCGTCCAAATATCCACTCTTCAAAAGTGTGGATATACGAGTCTCGTTAATGTGTCCCAGACAACAATGTCACAAATAAGTATCATCTGATTTATTCAGTTTGAGCATTTTGTTTGTCAAATTATATGTTGAGATTCATTTATATTCAAAATATAAATACTGTTATTCACATCTAATGTGTATATCCAAAATAATCTTTTTATAAAAAAAACACCAAATGTTCTGGAACATAAAGGTTTACCCATAACGGATTGAACTAGGTATAGAGATAATGTTTCTAGTCAAACTAGGTACATTATAACAGTTTCCTAATTTCAGTACATGTCCAAAGGGCAGTTTCAAAACTTAGGTTCCCACAGCCAAAACAACGACTCTCGTCCCGTTTCTGACTCACAGATCGATCTCATCTGAAACCAGTCTCCTGCTAGTCAGCAGATCTCGCACATCAGTACATATGTATGTACCACATCTAGTATCAAAATCCAATTTTAAAACTAGTAGTGGACACGTTTATAACAAACATACCTGAAGTCGGAGCCTTGTCTGTCTTCACATCCTTCATGTCTACCTTGTCCATACAGCAGTCACGCTTCCAGTGACCCCGTTTGCCTTCGTTTAGGTAGACATCTTGGGATATTTCCTTTGTCTTCCCAGAAGACTTTGACGATTTTGCCTTTGCCCTTTTTCTTCACACCCCAGAAGCCTTCGGCCAAGCCTTGGCCTTCTAGGATGTCGAAGTAAGATGCGCCTTACGTTTCTTGTCCTTTTGGAAGCTTTAGCTCTGCCTCCTTGAGCATAGCCATTAACTCTCTGAGAGTTTTCTCTTGGTTCATGATGAACCCGCCCCAGCATTCGGGCAGAAACTGTAAGATCACATCTATGGAAGTCTCGGCCTCGTATGTAATGTCCAGTTAACCTTGTTGTTCGACGTCTGCAATCATCTACGACACCTAGTACTCGACAGATGTACCCTCTGACATACGCGAGCGAAAGAGCTTCATTTTGCAATTCATACTTTGAAGATCTAAGGTTAGATCTATGAAGATCCTTTAATTTGAACATCATGGTATAAAGATCTAATCCTTAGTTCCGACGACGAAATTAATGAGTCATTGCGGCAAGCATAACAGATTGGGCACTAAAGTTATCATCACAATGAGTCTTCTAAAGCTCATGCTCTACTATTTGCTCAACTCCGGGCTCAGGCCCGAGAGGTTTCTTTATGACATAGAGTAACTTCTCAGCTCCCAGGACTATCCTGAGGTTCATTTCCTAATCTGGAAAATTTACGCCGTTAAATACATTTTCACCCAGGATTATGTCATTTAACGCTAGTCTTTCTAGCCATCTCGATTGCAATAGTCTTTCCAGCTAATCTTTCCAGCCATCTCGATTGCAATAGTCCAACTATCCAATCAACGATTTTGGGTACACTCAAAATGTAATGGTTACTATAGTCCAACTATATGACCAAATACAAGTGGAGTAGTGTTTAGTACAGTCTAACTGTTCAAAGAAAGCAATATTAAATATTAGTCCAACTAATATATTTATAACAACGATAAATTAAAATAAAAGAACGCGTATTGGTAAGTATCTAAACGAAATTGCAAATTTAATACTAGCATCCCACTATTTTTCGGCGAGCCTCTAACCCTCTGTGGAGTACTCGGGAAACCTAGTTTCCTAGTAGGCTAGGATCCCATTAAATAACACACAACCTTGACTTTGGCCAACAAGTTGTATGAAACTTAACTAGGTAGATCTCTAAGATCAATTGGATCCCATCCAATTCCTAGATCCAGTAGGTGGACCTCCAAGTCCGAAACATATATCTAATATATGTAAATATATCCAATATATTTCCTAACTTATTTCCTCTTAATCAACTAAGCCTTGGCTTTGGCTCAACAAGCTTAATGATTTCAGTTAAGTGGGACCCATTGACAGTGAGATAGCTTCGTAATCCACGTCGATGAACTAGAAGTGACATTGACTTTGGCCAACAAGTCACAACCGCCCAAGACATGCGATATAGAACAAAGCTTTCATTGTTCAAACACATCCGCGATGGACATTGATCTTGACTTTGGCCAACAAACCAATGCCAATCTTTGATCTTGAGAGAGAACCACTCAATGGAAGGAAAAACGCTTAATATATAATGAGGGTTTTTTCACGTAAATTGGCAATCAATTTATTATCTTTGATTATGTCTCATCATACACCCTTAAACATGCATTCTAAAAGCATAATAAGGCGCGAATTAAAATAATAATGATATACGGATGGATATATAACAAATTGTTCCTAGAACAAATCTCTCAATTTATTCTCTCCCGCTAGCACTATTCATACTTCTACCCAATTACATAATACATTAAAGAAACCTCATTTACATTGAGGAGAATTGGTGAGAAGAGAAATACAATGAGAAAAGAGATAATAGGCTGGACACGCAGGTCGAATTTAATAAATTCTAAATTTATTACAATAATTTCCAAAATTGCCCTCACCCTTCTAATATCCATCTGATATACATTATTCATACAATACATCCAAGTATTCACACATAACATGTTATTCAATCTAATCTAATCCAATTAATTAATCTTTGAATTAATGACCATCCAATATTCAAACAACGATTTGATTTGCGCGAGTCCAACTTGTTTAAGAATAAGTACTCAAAGTACGTATTCTTGAATTATAACGAATTACAATTTTAAATCCAATTTAAATTGTATCCAATACCAATTCATTTTTAATTCCAAATTAAATAATTACACTTTTTATAGTGCCTTTTAGATTTGGATTCCAAATCCAATCTTCATGGGTCTCAAAGGCCCAATTAGTATTCAATATTATTTTAATTAAAGTCCAATGGGCTTTTAATTAATTCTTAAGGCATGGGCTTTGGTCAATATGGATCCAATCCAAGATGCCAAGACCCAATAAGGAATCACCATTTGCCACAAAATCAATTTTGGCCCATTAGGCCCAATTAAATATTAAAAGGCCCAAAAGTTATATTTGAACTTTATGGAAATGGTTTTGGGCCTAATTTAGATCTAATCCAATTGTCCAAAACCAAGCTTGGCCCAACCAAGCCCATTAAGCCCAAATACAACAAAATTAGCCCAATCCAATTTTAAAGACTAATTTTAATTAATATCACATTAATTATAATTAAAGTGTAATTGTCATAATTAATTAATTAAACTAATATTTCCAAAACATCAATTAAACTGATAATCATGTTTTATCATCCAACTTATGTCCAACACAAATTGAAGCAAAATCAATCTATACATGCTTCTAGTGTTCACGAAAATATGGCATAAAATAGAAATCAATTTGATTTCAATCTAATTAAATCAACAATCAATTTATCTCATGCTTTAAACACATCCAATGGTCTAATTAACAAAAAATTACCATGAGCAATTAATGGTTCAAGTTTCGGCCAAGAGTAAAGAATTGGGGATTTTTTATCTAATCAAATTTTCTCAATTCCTTAGATGTAAAAATCCAATTCAACATCATCCAACCATAACCAAACAACCAATTTAGGCAAATCATGCTCCAAACACAAAATCCCCAAATTAAAGTCATGAACCCTAGATTTTCAAATCAAAGTTAGGATGACTCTAGATACCATTGTTAGTATCCTACACATGCCACAAGATCACTAAGATGATTTGTGTTTGAATAAATCAAAGACAAGTTGCGGAAATTACTTACTTTGATCGGTTGAGATTCAAAATTTTTCATGGATGTTTAGAAGCTCCAAGCTTTCTTTTGCATTCCAAACTCAAGGGTGAGTTTCCCTATCACTTTAATCAACTCATCATGTGCTAGCAAGCTTGAAATTTTGCAACAAAATTCCATGGGGAGAGGGAGAAGTGTTCGACCATTTGGAGAATGAGGAGGGAGATAGAGTTTTCAACTTGTTACAAAAGTTGTCAAAAAATATTTTTCCAAAAAACCGATTAATTGTGTTGAGAAAAAAATGCATTAAATGCATTCACCCACTTCCATCACCAAAGTGACATTTGATGTAAGTTGGTGGGCCCCACTTTAAATTCAAAATTCAAGTGGGCTTGCTCAACACACTTCGGGCTCGGGTTCGTTTAATCCGATTAAACGAGTTTTCCATCGCGACGTAATTAAATCCAATTTAATTAAATAATAATGCCTAGCAAAATTATTACAAAAGTCGCTTACGAATTAATTCTAAATTAATTCGTTCGCTAGAATTAAAATCCAATTTAATTCCGTATTTGAAATCCAATTTCAATTAATATATCTAATATATTATTTAGCCCAAATAAATAAATTAAATAGAAAAATCCAATTTAACTATTAAATTTATTTTGCCGATTAATTCCAAATTAATCGCATTCTCTCTTCTCGACGAATTTAATCCCATATAAATTCTCGATGCAATTAATCCCAGATTAATTCTTTCTCTGATAATTAATCCTAGATTAATTCTTGCCGTAATTAATCCCAGATTAATTTTCTCTCTCATAATTAATCCTAGATTAATTCTGTTCGAGTCAAATGTCATCAGTGAATCTTTGGGAAGCGACCCAAGAGATCCCTGGATATGTTGGCAGTAAATACGGTCATCGGACAATCCGAACACGTGCGTACCTGGTACCACGTTCTTACCGATTTACAAGACATGGTTGGCTTCTAGCAAAACACCGTGCCTACCCAATTCTCCAGAAATATATTCAACCTGGAATATATATAATCTATATCAAGCGTAGTATACAATGTATTATGTATTGCGACCCAGTATCGGATGTCACATGTTAGGCTAGGGGCTGAAATTGTGTCTGCCCCGTACGAAGCACATATCGGATCACAAACAACTAGTCTCTATAATCGGATAGTCATGACCTAGTCATACTATCCCGATAGCTGCAGCATTAAAGAGTACCGGTTCTGTATCCTCTGTGATCATCATCTCCATATGACTGAAGTGATACTTCCATCTTGACATCACACCCAATACACTACAATTCTCAGTAAACCCAGAAGAGGCGTACACAGAACCTGTTAAAGCCCCGGAAGACCAAAACCAAAGTATATTGATTGTCGCATGTATTAGCGATGCAAGTCTCAGGTTAAGACCAAATACACCTACCCTGATTCGGATTCCCATAGCCACATAGTCATACTACCAATGAGATTCCGATGGCTCTATTCAGAGCGAAGCTATTCCTGGTCCAACGGCTAACAGAACCTCCTATCACATTTGCATAAGTATCCTATACTAAAATATATGAGAACTATGCCGTTAAGCTTCCATAACGTGCACAAGTGCAATACTAGCCTATTCCGCATTATCGATGTCCAGTCTCGATAATACTAAGACTAGAGATATTTAATGATCAAATATTTCGTGGATTAATACAGTCTCATATCTTATTAATCCAGAACTGATCATATGGACTTTTATCATTTATATATCTAAGTAATCTAATTAGAAAATAATAAAAGAGCAATTTCCTCTGTCACATAGTTAATTTTGTACAAGAACACCATGTCATTTACAAAATAGTAATGCTATGGGTCATAATTGTCCAACAGTTTTTGGTTGCTGATTCACTGTTTATGGCTGTTGGTTTGCTGTTTCTGGTTGCTGGTTCGCTTTTCTACCTTCTGCTTCACTGTTTCTGCCTTATGCTTCACTGTTTCTGCTCACCGGTTCACGGTTTCTGCTCACTGGTTCACAGTTTCTGCTCACTGGTTCACGGTTTCTGCTCACTTGGCTACTATTTCTGGTTGTTTTTGGCGCTGTTTCTGGTTTTTTTGGTGCTGTTTTTCTATTTCCTGGTTACTGTTTCATGTTTTCGGTTCTGGTTCACAACTTTCACTGTTTTTTTTTATTTTCTTTCGGTGATCCTTTTTTTTTTCTTTTCGCTCTTTTTTTTTTCTTTCTTTCGGTCTCTCATAGGGTTGCCGCCACTCCCTCTTTTGTGTCAAGATTTGGTCCCTTTTATAATGATTTGAATGGATCTCAAAATAGGTAAAAAACATGTTTATTTGGGAAATATATTATCAAATTATTTTTGGGAATAAAATCTTATAAATTTGGTGATGAGAGGATCTCAAATCTTTGTTAAGTTTGGCAAGAAGGGGATTTCAAATCTTTGTTAATTTTGGCAAGTGATGAGAGGATTTACGTGCATGGGGTTTTGGGCTGCATGGGTCGAGGCTAAGGTTTGAAGTAGAGGCTTGACTGAGTGAATCCTAGGCTAGCCAGTGAGTCCGAATCCGATGAGGTGCTAATTTTGGAGGTTTTCATTCCTTCCAGCATTCATTTTTCGCAACTTCCGTAACTTTTCAAGTAGTGCCTCCATACGAGGCTCATCATCGGGCTCATACAAAGAATGCAATGTCTACAGTCGCCCCCACTTTGATGGGGCTTGTACAGTGTGTGACAGTGACAACCCTATCAAAGTCATGCATGCATTTTCTTACTTACCTGATCCGTCCTCATTCTCGAGGTTCCTCTATTCCTCTCCATTCTCGGAGTTTGTCTCCATTCTTGGAGTTGCTCCTCCTCATTCCCAAGGTTGCTCTATTCCTCTCCATTCTCAGAGTTCATCTCCATTCTTGGAGGTGCTCATCCTCATTCATGAGGTTCCTCTATGTTGGATTTCTACGGTCCCGAAGATCGAATAATAAGCATAAAAATAATGTGTGAATACATCGAGGAAGTTGCGGAATACTTACATCGAGCGGTTGAGCGATGCGGTGGACAACAAAAATCAATTTCTGCCTCCTTGGTACATTCAGCAGTGAGCAGTCCCTTGCTCCTCCATTTCGGTTTTGGATCATCTTCCAAGCTCCAAGCTTTGTCATGGTGATTCCAAGCTCATGGGTGGACTTCCCTATCACCTTCGCATGTCTCTCGGAGTGCTAGCTCTTGATGTTTTTGCCAAAAAAACACCACACTTTGCTTCCCTTCATGCTCGGTTTTTGCCCAGAAAAACCAGTGAAGAACAGCCCCATGGGCGTGTGAGAGAGAGAAGTGGAGAAAGAAAGAGAGAGAGTTGGAAATGTGTAATGGTTAATTGATTTCTAAAATCAATTCAACATATACCAAATAATAAAATAACAATATATGTCATTCAAGCTTTCAAAAGCTTTCCAACCACTTCCATCAAGTCACATCACTCAATCAATTAAATGACAAGTTGTCACATCACTCAAAGTGACTAATGATTTGACGCTTGATGCGACTAGCGATTTGACGCTTGATTTGACTTGAGTGCCGCACTCGAATTTGAAATGCGAATGCGCTCGCAAACAATCCCGGGCTCGGGTTTGCTAATTCCAAATTAACGAATTTTCCGTTGTGACGTAATTAAATGATTATGCCTAGCGAAATCACTATTCACGTCGTTAACGAATTAATTCTAAATTAACTCGTTTGCCCGAATTAAAATCTAATTTTAATTCTGCGTCGAAATCCAATTTCGTTTAATATATCGAATATATTAATTTATCGATTAATTCCAAATTAATCGTTATCTCTCTTTTATTGATATTTTATCTCAGATAAAATATCTCCGTAATTAATCCCAGATTATTTTTCTCTCTCATCAAATTAATCCCAGATTAATTAAAGTGCGAGTCATACGTCATTGGTGAATCTTCGAGAAGCGACCCATGAGATCCCCGGATATGTTGGCAGTAAATTCGGTCATCGGACTTTCCGAACACGTAAGTATCTAGTACTGCGTTTATACCGATTTACAAGACAAGGTTGTCTTCTAGCAAAGCGCCATGCCTTCTCAATTCTCCAGAAATATGCTTACAGGAATAAGCGATCTATATCAGGCGTAGTATACGTAGTGTTGCGTATTTCGATCCAGTATCGGATGATCACATGCAAGGCCTGGGGCTGGTACAGTGTCTGCCCCGTACGAAGCATATATCGGATAACTAGCAACTAGTCTCTTTATTATCGGATAATCATGACCAAGTCATATTATCCCGATGGTTGCAACCCTTTAGAGAACCAATATGTATCCCTACGCGATCATCATCTCCATATGACTGGAGTGATACTTCCGTCTTGACATCACACTCAACACACTAAGATTCTCAATATACCCAGCAGAGGCGTACACAAAACCTATTAAAGCCCTGGACGACCAAAACCAAAGTATATTGATTGTCACAAGTATTAGAGGTGCAAGTCTCAGGTTAAGACCAAATACACCTACCCTGATTTCGGACTTCCATAGACACATAGTCATACTACCAATGGAATTCCGATGGGGTCAATACAGAGCTAAGTTGTTTCCCGTACCATCGGTAAAACACAACCTCCTATTACACTTGCATGAGTATCCTATACCCAAATATATGAGAACTATGCCGTTGTGCCCTCACAACGCGCATAAGTGTAATACTAGTCTTTTACGCATTTATCGATGTCCAATCTCGATAATACTCTGAGTAGGGATATTTAATGATTTATCCTTCGTGGATTGATACTGTCTCATATCTTCTCAATCCAGGAACAAATCACAGGGACCTCCTATCATTTATACATCTTGGTGATCTAATCACAAATGATAAGAGAGCAATCTCCTTTGTCACATAGTTAATTTGTACAACAACACCATGATCTGTACAAATAGTGACGCTATGGGTCATAATTGTCCAACAATTTCCCACTTGGCCTATAGCCAGTCACTCGAGTGTCTAACACCCGAACTATGTACGGTGGGCTCAAATTACTGAGAAAGTCTTTCGTCAGCGGATCTGCATGATTATCATCTGATGCGATTTATTCGATCATCACATCGCCACAATGTATGATTCGAATGAATCAGATGAATATCGAAGTATGTATGTGGATCGTTGATGAGACCATTAATTCTTTAGCCTGTGCTGAAGCCTAGCTCATGGGCTAATAGAACTATATATAATCTAATTAGATTTATTATCGACCAAAATGGCTTCTATTACTACCTCAGCTGCATCAATAACCCGCATTTGTTGTTTATTCGGTAACAATATCTTACTTGGAAGATTTCCAGCTCACTGTACCGTTATTCAAACTGTATAGTACCATTTGCGACTTATAGTCGTTATTATCGGTTAGGAAACTTGCACTAGTGAACCCAGTCACTTCAAGTTCTCCAACTCCATAGTTTAAGACAACATCCTTAGTTCTCTAAGAAACTAAAGGATGTTCTTAATTTCAATCCAGTGACTATCACTTGGATTGGCCTGTTTGTGACTGCATATGCTCAAAGCGTATGAGACACCAGGGAGCGTACATTTTTCAATGTACGATCTCTCGGAGAGTTTTCTCGAAAGCCAAGCTTTCGCCGATTATTATTATGGGAATATCATTTCCAAGAAATGACATATTATCATTATTTATAGGACATTGACTGTCAGTGCGCTCCCACTAACCTCTTATATACACAATAATCATTTTCGTTTTGAATTAAATCATATTCCAATATGATTACATCAAAACGATAATTCTAAGAGCCAAATGCTTGCTTCAATCCAAACATGGATCAAATAACCCGCAAACCTTGTTTACTGGTTATGGGTACGACAAAACCGACAGGATGTTGTAAACATCCTCCAAAAGGTTTCCTTTTCAGGAAAACGATTTTCCAGTTAAGCTGACATATTTCATAAATGAAACATGCAGCATTAGCAAGCATTATCCAAATGGATTTACCGTGGCAACAGGTAAAAGGTTGAATCGTAATTAACACAATGTTGATAACAATATCTTTCCGCTAAAAGCCTAGCTTAATACGTTGGTATGTTGCCATCCATGTATGTCTTCCTTGAAGACTTATATAATACCAATAGGCACAATGCATTGCGGTACATCAATTAGTATCCAAAACAAGTTGATATACATGGAATCCATTTCGGATTATATGGAACTTTGCCATAATAGGGAGTCGATACCTTGTATCACTTCCTCATACGTAGTCAGTTGGTATACCTCAATAAGATTGACATCTTTATGAGGTGAGATCAGAAACCCATACCCCAGGTTGTTTTCTGACTCTCTCTGACTTACGTGGTTCTTGTGTATTCAAAGATTATTGGTATAGTTTCATCCTTGATGAACTATTAGTGTTCCATTAAGGAATCGGTGCCTAGAATAGTATTACTCCGATTTTCATCGAGTTTTACTATCCTCCCACTTACCATTGCATATAGGTATTCCTCTTAGGAAAACCGCATGGTGAGCAACAATTAAATTGTTCTGTTGTGAGATGTATAAGTACTATACTTTGGTATCTCTAGGATAACCAACAATTAGGCACTTATTCGATTTGGGTTTTAGTTTGGTATCATCCAAACATATGTCTTGCATACCCAAATTATCAGGAATGAGAAAACCCGGTTTCTTTTCTTGTTCATATCTAATATGAAGTATGTCAAACAGATTTTTATGGAACCTTATTCAAAATAAGTTCTACACTGTCTATGTGTATTCGTTGAAGGAAATGGTAGCTCGGAGTGACTTATGATTAACCTTATCATGTCCAAAAAAATTCGGTTACACAGTTCAGACACAACGTCAAAATGACGTGTTCTGGGAGGAATCCTCATTGAAAGAATACTATACTATTTCAAGTATTTTAGAAACTTATTGCTTAAGTATTGTCATCATGGTCTAACCGTGATGGTTTAATACTTTAGCCGATCTGTATGTCTATTTCGTGTCGAAACTATAAAAGTTTCCAATTTGTGTTTCAAAAGAAACATATAACCATAACGCGATGTCACATCCGTAAAGGTCACGAAATATTCATTTACACCTCTAGCCTAGCTAGACATGGGCCCACTTGCTTCACTATGAATTAAGGCTAACAGATCAGTGACATTTTCACTTTTACCAAGTAAATAGTGTTTTAGGCACTTTGCCCAATAAACTAGATTCATAGACTTTATTTGAATAGAATCAAATATGTCCTAGTATCCACTCTTCGAAAGTGTGGATATACGATTCTTGTTTAATTGTGTCCCAGACAAAAATGCCACAATATGTTTCTTCTGATCAAATCAGTTTGAGCTATTCGTTTGTCATGTTATACGTTTGAGATTTATTTATATTCGAAATATAAATTCTATTATTCACATCTAATGTGTTTATTTCAATATCATCTTTATATAATAAATCACTTTAGTGTTCTAGGATATAAAGGTAAATCCGCAACAGATTAAACACTGATATAGAGATAATGTTTCTAGTCAAACTAGTTACATTGTAACAGTTTCCTAATTTAAATACACACCCAATGGGTGGTTCCTAAACTTAGGTATCTACCGTTGAAACAGCGACAGTTGTCCAATTTCCGATTCGCAGATAAATCTCTACCGAAGTCAGTATCCTGCTCATAGCAGATTCTGTACATCAGTATATATATATGTACCACACTAAGTATTTAAAATCCAATTTTAATACTAGTAGTGAACATATTTATGATAAACATATTTGAAGTCGGAGCCTTGCACCGTCTTCAATTCCTTCATGTCTGCTTTGTCCAAACGGCAGTCACGCTTCCGCGATCCCGTTTGCCACATTTAGGCAGACATTTTGGGATATGTCCTTTATCTTCCTAGAAGATTATAATGATTTTGCCTTTGCCCTTTTCCACATTCCAGAAGCCTTTAGCCAAGCCTCGGGTTTCTAGAATATCGAAGTAAGGTGCGACTTGCGCTTCTTGCCTAATTGCAAAGTTTGACTTTGTCTCATTGAGAATAGCCATTAACTCTCCAAGAGTTTATTATTGCAAATTTTTTTACTTCTAAAATCTAAGAATAGATTTATGAAGATCCTTCAATTTCAATATCATAATTTTAATGATCTAATCCTTATTTCTGATTAAGAAATTAAGGAGTCAAATCAAATAATTGATTATTATAATCCAATTATATAATCAACTATAAATGAATAGATTGAATACAGTCCAACTGTTAATTAAAACAACGATTTAAATATTAGTCCAACTAACATTTTTTATTTGACGAATGAAATTTGTTTGAGCGCGTATGGCAAGTAATTAAACGAATATTGCAAATTCAATTCTTGCCTCCCACTATTTTTCGGTGAGCCTCTAACCCTCTGTCAAGTACTCGGGAAACCGTGTTTCCTAGTGGGCTAGGATCCCGTTAAATATCACACAATCTTGACTTTGGCCAACAAATTGTATGATAATT
This sequence comes from Zanthoxylum bungeanum, assembly GCA_019454045.1. NCBI lineage: Eukaryota > Viridiplantae > Streptophyta > Magnoliopsida > Sapindales > Rutaceae > Zanthoxylum > Zanthoxylum bungeanum. Next base: position 50,162 of record SKCR01026667.1, on the reverse strand, counting down.
AACTAGATAGATATCTAAGATCAATTGGATCCAATCCAATTCCTAGATCCAGTAGGGGGACATCCAAGTCCGAAACATATATCTTATATATGCCAATATATCCAATATATTACCTAACATTTTTCCTCTGAATCATCTAAGCCTTGGCTTTGGCACAACAAACTTAGTGATCCCATTTAAGCGGAACCCATTGACCATGGAAAGCTTCGTAATCAATGTCGATGGACAAGAAGTGGTCTTGACTTTGGCCAACAAACCACAACTTGGACAAGACCCGATATGGAACAAAGCCTTCGTGATTCAAACAAATCCTCGATGGACAAAGGCCTGACTTGGCCAACAAGCCAATGCCAGTCTTAGATCTTGAGTAAGAATCACTCAATGGAAGGAAAAACGCTTAATATTTTGTGAGGGTTTTTCGCGTGCAAATTGGCAACCAATTTATTATCTTTGTTAAGTCTCATTATCATACACCCTTAAACATGCATTCTAAACACATAATAACGCGTATAATAAATAATAATGATATGCGGATGATACTTAACACATTGATCCTAGATCAAATCTCTCACTTTCCTCTCTCTCGCTAGCACAAGTATTTACTTCTACCCGTTACACTACATTTCTAAAGAAACCTCATTTACATTGAGGGGAATAGGTGAGAAGAGAAATACAAAGAGTATGGAGGTAATAGACTGGACACGCATGTCCAATTAACAAATTCGAAATTTATTACAACAATTCTAAAATTGCCTCACCCATCTAATATCCATTCGATATACATTATTCATGCATCGCAACCATGTATTCACACAAGCATGTTATCAATCAATCTAATCAAATTAATTAATCTAATAATTAGTGACCATCCAATGTTCAAACAACGATTTGATTTTGCGCGAGTCAAACTCGTTTTGCGAATAAGTACTCAAAGTACAAATTCCCGAATTAAACTAAACTACAAAATTAAATCCAATTCAATTTGTATTTAATACTAATTCACTATTTAATTCCAAATTAAATACTACACTTTATAAATGAACTTTTACGACTTAAATTCCAAATTTAATCGTTACGGGTCTCAAAGCCCGATTAACGTCCAACGTCAATTTAATTAAAGTCCAATGTGCTTTTAATTAATTTCTTTAAGGCGTGGACTTTTGGTCAACTCGGGTCAAACCCAATAACCAAAGCCCAATCAAGGAATAACCCATAAGCCTAGAAATCAATTTAGGCCCATTAGGCCCAATTAAATAATTAAAGGTCCATTAGTTGCATTTGGGCTTTATGGAAACGGTTTTGGGCCCAATTGGATCCAACCAATTTAGCCTAAACCTAACTTGAAACAACCAAGCCCAATTAGCCCATTTACAACATTTCAAGCCCAAATCCAATTTCAGCCCATTTAATTAAACACAAAAAATTCCAAATTTCATATTTAATTAAACTAAAGTGTATATCATAATTAATCACCCAAATTAACATTTCTAAAACATAAATTTACATAATCAATTATGCTCTTTAACATCAAATAGTGTCCAACACAATTTAACAAAAAATCAAACCCAATTAACACGCTTTAGCTCTCGGCAATTGTAGGGAATTTCAAATCGATTTCGATTTCAATCCAATTGAATCCACAATCAATATTAAATCAACATTCCCAATTGATTCAAGCCATCCAATGATCAGAAATTAAAAAATTCCAAGACATTTAGGGCTATGTTCAATTCAGCCAAGCCATAAAATTTTGGCAAATTTGTTCCAAACAATATTTCATCAAATTGATCCAATCAATCCTCAATTAAAACACATTTAAGCATACTCAATCATCTAATTTCATAAAATCATGCTCAAATACATTTTACCCAAATTTTAACCTTAAGTCAAATTTCATGCTTTTGCTCGGCTCTGATACCATTGTTGGATTTCTACGGTCCCGAGGATCGAATAACAAGCATAAAAACATCATGTGAATACATCGAGGAAGTTGCAGAATACTTACATCGAGAGGTTGAGCGATGCGGTGGACAACAAAAATCAATTTCTGCCTCATTGGTGTATTCGGCAGTGAGCAGCCCCTTGCTCCTCCATTTTCGGTTTTGGATCATCTTCCAAGGTCCAAGCTTTGTCATGGTGATTCCAAGCTCATGGGTGGACTTCCCTATCACCTTCGCATGTCTCTCGGAGTGCTAGCTCTTGATGTTTTTGCCAAAAAAAACCACACTTTGCTTCCCTTCATGCTCGGTTTTTGCCCAGAAAAACCAGTGAAGAACAGCCCCATGGGCGTGTGAGAGAGAGAAGAGGAGAAAGAAAGAGAGAGAGTTGGAAATGTGTATTGGTTAATTGATTTCTAAAATCAATTCAACTATACCAAATAATAAAATAACAATATATGTCATTCAAGCTTTCAAAAGCTTTCCAACCACTTCCATCAAGTCACATCACTCAATCAATCAAGTGACAAGTTGTCACATCACTCAAAATGACTAATGATTTGACGCTAGATGCGACTAGCGATTTGACGCTTGATTTGACTTGAGTGCCGCACTCGAATTCGAAATACGAATGCGCTCGCAAACAATCCCCGGCTCGGGTTCGCTAATTCCAAATTAATGAATTTTCCGTTGCGACGTAATTAAATGATTATGCCTAGCGAAATCACTATTCACATCGTTAACTAATTAATTCTAAATTAACTCGGTTGCCCGAATTAAAATCTAATTTTAATTCCGCGTCGAAATGTAATTTCGTTTAATATATCGAAAATATTAATTTATCGATTAATTCCAAATTAATCGTTATCTCTCTTTTATTGATATTTTATCCCAGATAAAATATCTTCGCAATTAATCCCAGATTAATTTTCTCTCTCATCAAATTAATCCCAGATTAATTAAAGTGCGAGTCATACGTCATCGGTGAATCTTTGGGAAGCGACCCATGAGATCCCCGGATATGTTGGCAGTAAATTCGGTCGTCAGACTATCCGAACATGTAAGTACCTAGTACTACGTTTATACCGATTTACAGGACAAGGTTGGCTTCTAGCAAAGCGCCATGCCTTCCCAATTCTCCAGAAATATGCTTACAGGAATAAGCGATCTATATCAGGCGTAGTATACGTAGTATTGCGTATTTCGATCCAGTATCGGATGATCACATGCAAGGTCTGGGGCTGGTACAATGTCTGCCCCGTACGAAGCATATATCGGATAACTAGCAACTAGTCTATTTATTATCGGATAATCATGACCAAGTCATATTATCCCGATGGTTGCAACCCTTTAGAGAACCAGTTCTGTATCCCTACGTGATCATCATCTCCATATGACTGGAGTGATACTTCCGTCTTGACATCACACTCAACACACTACGATTCTCAATATACCCAGCAGAGGCGTACACAAAACCTATTAAAGCCCTGGACAACCAAAACCAAAGTATATTGATTGTCGCAAGTATTAGCGGTGCAAGTCTCAGGTTAAGACCAAATACACCTACCCTGATTTCGGACTTCCATAGACACATAGTCATACTACCAATGGAATTCCGAGGGGGTCAATCCAGAGCGAAGCTGTTTCCCATACCATCGGTAAAACACAACCTCCTATTACACTTGCATGAGTATCCTATACCAAAATATATGAGAACTATGCCGTTGTGCCCTCACAACGCGCACAAGTGTAATACTAGTCTTTTACGCATTTATCGATGTCCAATCTCGATAATACTCTGACTAGGGATATTTAATGATTTATCCTTCGTGGATTGATACTGTCTCATATCTTCTCAATCCAGGAACAAATCACATAGACCTCCTATCATTTATACATCTTGGTGATCTAATCACAAATGATAAGAGAGCAATCTCCTTTGTCACATAGTTAATTTGTACAACAACACCATGATCTGTACAAATAGTGACGCTATGGGTCATAAATGTCCAACACTCTATTCCTCCCCATTCTCGAAGTTCATCTCCATTCTTGGAGTTGCTAATCCTCATTCCCGAGGTTGCTCTATTCCTCTCAATTCTCGGAGTTCATCTCCCTTCTTGGAGTTGCTCGTCATCACTGCTTTTTCTTTTTCTTCAAAGCCTGCGAACACAAAACAAAAATTATGTGTATGCGACATATGTGCATGTATGCATGGATGCATTCCCTACTCTGATGGGGTTTCTTTGTCCTATTGGCTTGATTTCATCCTTGGTTAGGCATTCCTTGCGCTAGAGGGTTTTCTTCACCCTTTAGGAATCCTATTGGCCTTTGGTGCCTTTTGCCTATAAAAATCTTTGGTCGCCCCCTTGGCCTGCTTATAGTTTCCTTTTGTCAATTCCTCTCTGGTGATTGCTCAGTTCTCTTTGGTCCCATGGCTCAAGATCTCGTTGTGTCCCTTATTCGCGGGGTGGTAGACTGGTCATCCCCAGACCTGGCTCAGCTTTCTGATCTCCGCTACCTGCATCGGGTCAATGTGGATTACTCCTTTTTGAAAGCGGCCTCATCTTTTTGGGATACTGAAAATCATGTCTTTCGATTCCCAGATTACGAAATATGCCATCTTCATGAGGAGTTTGCTGCCATTCTTGGCTTGCATTTTTCTCCTGCTACCCTTCTCGGATACTGAAAATCATGTCTGATTCCCAGATTTCGAAATATGCCCTTTCTCTGAAGAGTTTGCTGCCATTCTCGGCTTGTATTTTTCTCCTGCTACCCTTCTCGGATACTGAAAATCATGTCTTCAGATTCCCGACGCTTTCTTTTGCTGTCCTGAGGATGCGGAAAAGATACTGCCATGTGCTTCGTCCATTGAGTTACAGGTCCTTTTACGTGTATCTTCCAGGATGTAGGCAGGGTCCCGTCCCTGGAGGAGGGTAGTCTTATTCTGTATCTTGGCCCAATACCTCTTAGTGGGTTGTGATAATATGAGTGGCGACTATCGTTTATTGCACATCATCGAGGGAATCCGATGTGGTCATGATCCCTCCCCCGTTATCTTGGCTGAGACGATTCATGGTTTAGACAGGATAAAGCATCATCCTGTGAACCGGTTTCTTGGAAGTCATCTTGTTTTGTAGGTTCGTCCTATCTTTTGCCTAAGCTGTCATTTCAGATTTTCAACTTAGCGGATTGCTCTATCTTGCCTGGGTCGCCTTTTCAGGTTTTCAACTCAGCGAGCTAAAATTATTATTTTTTTTTCGAATCTGGTTGCAAGAAAAGTTAAGACTTATTGCTCCTCCTCCGGCTCATGTCTTTATTTCTTATGGCCCTCGTTACCACCTTGCTCGGGCCTTAATGAAGAAAAACCTTCCTTATACGGAATGGAACGAGTGGCTGATGCGCCTTACTACTACAAACATCACATGGATGTGTCCCTGGTGGTGTCTTAGTCATGTCACCGTGGATTTCCTCGGGCACTGCGTACCCCTTCTCTATTCTTGGAGTTGCTCGTCCTCATTCCCGAGGTTCCTCTCCATTCTTGGAGCTGCTCATCCTCATTCCCGAGGTTCCTCTTCTGGATCTACTAACCTTGGTCCAGCATTTAAGAAACAAAAGACGTGATTTGTAATTACTTGACTCTAATCTTTCCCGGTTAGCTGGGATTTATGCAATCTATGAATTCTTGAACATTTGTTTCAATAAAGGCGTTTGCATTACTTCTTAGTACATATGTAGGAAATAATTGCATTGCAAGGATACCTCTGTCACTAACTGTTCCTCACGGATTTTAAAAATTAACCATTTTTCTTGCTCACTCATGCTCTGTATTTTGCTTGGGCTGTCCTTTGCGGATTTTCAACCCAACGAGCCTTTTTTTTTATGCAAAGTATTGTTTCAGCCTGTCCACATTGATGGGCTCGGTGAACTCGTTCCCTTCCAAATCAGACAGTCTCACTGCCCCATTCCCCATCACCTTTTTGACTATGTAGGGTCCTTCCCAATTGGGCCTGAACTTTCCCATTGGGTCCATTATCAGTGGCTTCGACTGCTTGAGCACTAAATCACCTTCTCTGATCTTGGTGGGATGCACCTTATTGTTGAACGCCCTGGCCAACCTTTTTCTGATATAGCTGCATGTAGTGCAATGACTTTATCATTTTCTCATCCAATAATGCTAGCTGTTTGAAATTCTATGTGGCCCATTCCTGCTCAGGCAATCCTGCCTCTGCTAGTACCCGCATTGATTGTACCTATATTTCCACTGGTAACACCGCCTCTATCCCGTAAACCAAAGCATAGGGTGTGGCTCTCGTTGTCATTCTCACCGAAGTTCCATACCCCCACAGGGCATACATCAGTTTGTCGGCCCAATCTTTATAACTTTCTGTCATCTTAGCTAGTATTTTCTTTATGGTTTTGTTGGCCGCCTCCACCGCCCCATTAGCCTGTGGCCTGTAAGGTGATGATTTGTGATGCCCTATCCCGTACTTCTGCAACATCGCCTTTGTTTCTCTTTGAAATTGGACTCCATTGTCCGTCACTATATGATGTGGCATTCTGTATCGACATACTATATTACGGGCTATGAACTTGGCCATCTGCTTCGCCGTAACATTACGAATGACTCAGCCTCAACCCATTTCGAAAAATAGTCTACCGCCACTACTATGAAGCGGTGTCCATTTGATGCATGTGGCCTGATTTCTCCAATCATTTCAATACCCCACGCTGAGAAAGGCCATGGTTCTGACAGTCCATGCAATTCTGTAGGCGGTAGATGGTTCAAGTTACCGTGTGCCTGGAAATCGTGACAGTGCTTCACCAGCTTTGCGCAGTCAGCTTTCAGGGTCGACCAGTAAAATCCCTGTCTCACTATCTTGCGAGACAAGTTCAATCCGTTCATGTGCGGTTCACATACTCCAGCGTGCACCTCTTCCATCACCTTCTAAGCCTATTCTTTTCCTAAACATTTTAGCTGGACGCCGTTGGCTTGTCTCTTGTACAGCTCTCCCCTCAAACTCACATATTGGGTAGCCAATTTCTGAATGGATATTCTGTCTTTCTTTTTGGCTCCTTCTGAGAATTCCCCACATTCTAGATATTGTAGAATGTCGTAGTACCATGGCTTCCCATTGTCGACTTCTATTTCCAAGATTCTCTTTATCTCATAACTGGGTCTGCTAGCTGTTGTCAGCACAATGGGTCTCATTATCAGTTTTTCCAGGTTTTCCCAAGTTGCAGCTAGGGTGGCTAATGCATCTGCCATTTGGTTTTCTTCTCGTGGCAAGTACTGGAATTTACAGTCAGGGATAGCCTGTGCCAACTTCCTGAGATGGAGTAGGTAAGGTCTCAACTAGTCTTCCTTAAATTCCCATTCCCCTCGCATTTTTCGAACTACCAACATCAAGTCTCCATAAACTTCTACGTCCCCAGCTCCTAGGGCTATTAGTGCTTTCAGTCTAAAGACACATGCTTCATATTCAGCCATGTTGTTGGTTACTCCGAACGTCAATCTTTTGGCCATAGGTATGGTTTCTCATTCAGGGGTTACTATCACAATTCCTATTCCAGCTCCTTTGTAATTCACCACCTCGTCGAAATATATTTTCCATCCCTGAACCGTTATGGCTGAACCTCCTCGTTCGGTAATTCGAACTTATACTGATCTCATTCTATGGGTTGTAATGCCAAGAATTCCGCTACGACTCGCCCTTTGATTACCTTAGAGGTGAGGTATTCTATATCAAACTCTATCAGTAACACGAACCATCTTCCCAACTTCCCCACCAGTGAAGGTACTGACTATAAATACTTTAGGGGATTCTCCTTTGCTACCACTTGTATCTTATAGGATTGGAATTATTGACGCAACTTTCGGGAAGCCCATATCACCGCCAAACAGATATTTTCCACCTCTTGATAGCGGGCTTCATACAGAAGCATCTTCTTACTGAGGTAGTAGACTACATGTTCCGCCCCTGTCTCATCTTCCTGTACCATCATCACCCCCAGCGCTTCGGGTTCTATGGCCAAATACAACACCAAGGGTTTGCCCGGCCTTGGAGGTTTCAGGACGGACGGTTTAACCAAGTATTCTTTGATTTTGTCAAAAGCTTCTTGACATTGCCTATTCCACTCCACAAGCTGGTCCTTTCTTAATAGCTTGAAGATGGGCTTACATATTAATGTTAGCTTGGCAATGAATCGACTAATATACTGGATTTTCCCAAGAAAAGCTCTAACTTCCTTTTTTGTCTTCGGTGCGGGCATCTTGGTAATTGCCTTGATCTTTTCAGGGTCCATTTCTTTCCCTCCCATTCCTACCGTATGCCCCAACAACTTCCCGAATGTTACCCCAAACACACACTTCTTGGGGTTGAGTCGGAGGTTGTACTTATTGACCCTTTAAAGGAATTTCTTCAGCACTTCTATATGTCCGGCCCTCGTCTCTGATTTAACCATCATGTCATCCACGTATACCTCAATCTCCTTATGCATCAAATCGTGGAATAATATAGTGGCCATTCGTTGATAAGTGGCTCCCGCATTCTTAAGTCCAAACGGCATCACCTTGTAACAATATGTACCCCACTCAGTGACGATGGCAGTCTTATACTTGTCTTCTTCGGCCATGAAGACCTACTTATATCCGAGAATCCATCCGCGAACGAGTACATTAGCAGATAGAGCCGTACTATCAACCAACACGTCTATATGGGGTAGGGGAAAATCATCATTTGGGAAAGCTTTGTTGAGGTCCCTATAATCCACGCATATTCTGACCTTTCCATCATTCTTCGGTACCGACACAATGTTGGCTAACCACTCGGGGTACTTCACCACCTCTAAGAACCCCACATCTATCCGTTTCTTGACTTATTCCCTAACCTTTTCGACCCATTTTGGCCTCATTCTTCGGAGCTTCTATTTTATTGGTCTCATGTTCGGATAAGTTGGTATCATGTGCTGGGTAATACCCCGGTCCACTCCTGGCATGTCTTCATAGGACAAGGCGAATACTTTTTCATATTTTATTAATATTATCTCTAATTCTTTCCGCTCATCAGAGGTAACCTCACTTGCAATTGAAATTTCCTTGGGGTTTTCACATGTACCAAGATTAAATGCATTTGTCTTTGTTGAGTCAGTGTCTAATATGCTCATGTCATGCATGTTATGATGCGGACTAACAGGAATAGACTCGAACAAGTAAGCAAAATCAATGTCTTTATTATTAATAAATGCAGGATTACAATCAAATAAGTCAGGAAAATAAACATCTTCGTAATTTGCAGCTTTGTCTTCTTCCGTCTTCTTGCTTTCTTCGAGCGTCAGATTCTCCAACTACATTAGTTCTTCTTCTCATTTATCTTTCTCTTTTGCAACTTCCTTTGCATGTGGTTCTTTGCCCATCACATCCTTGAAGATTTCGAATCCCGGTACTATGATCCCATTGACTTCTACGGGTTCAGGCTCTCCTTGATATCCTGTGGCTTTCACAAAGTATTCCATCAGTTTCATCCATTTTTTCTTGGTCTTCGACTTATTCCCATCGGATTCATACCTCAATCCTCTCTTATTGGTCTATCCCTTGAAATCTGGTAGTGCTCTTATTCCCTGGCCTCTAGCACTCAAGCCTGTGTCCAGCTCATATTTCATTCTTTCCATGATTCTAGCTACTTTAGGGTCCACGCATTCCTCAAAGTTTCTCGCCACTTGGAACCTCGTGAAAGGCTGTATGTCTAAAGCAGCCACAACATTGTCTATTTCAGCCCTGATTGTGACGACTTCCCCTCCATGCGGGAACTTAATAACCTAGTGCAAAGTGGATGGCACGCCCCCAAGTCTATGAAACCATGGCCTCCCCAATAACAGAGCAAATGTAGATGGGATATCAAGCACTGTGAACTCCGCCTCATCTTCTATCGGGCCCACTTTGACTACAGTGACGAAAGTACCGTCGACTCCCCGTTTGCTATCATCATATGCTTTAATAGTCATGCTTGAGGGGTTAAATCTGTTGACCGAACCCAACCTTGACAGAATCTTCAAATGGCACACACTGATAGATGAGCCATCATCCACCATCACACAAGATGTCTTCTGGCCTCTTACCTCTGTTTTTATGAATAACGGCTTGTTGTGATTCCTGCTCTCCATCGAGAATTCTTCTTCAGAGAATGTTATCATCTGTCTTCCCTCTTTTTGTACCGACCCTACGAACATTGTCGGGTTTGCATCTGTAGGTACCATTATCTTACTTAGAGCTTCTACCATGGCATGCTTGTGTTCTTGAGAGGCGCATAATAACTCCCATATGCCCATTTGTGCCCATGTCTTCTTCAATTGATGCAACACAGTATCCCCCTCGGTGTTATCCATATTCTCCATCACATCTAGGCTTTCTTTTAGAACTTTTTTGTCTTTCTCCGTTACATCACTGTAAAAACATCCAATATGAGTCATCCCTTTTACCTCATCTTCGTCACTGCTCCAGAAGTTTTCCCAGATATCTCTCCCCTGCTCTGTTTCATCTTCACTGCTGCTGTCCCATATCCCCATGCAAGAAGCTTGGTGGTTGAGAGTTTGGAGGACAAAGCTTTCTAGAATGCCGAAGTTGATCATGTAGGTGGGTGGTGGAACAGAGTGGTAGTTGGATAGAGGGATTCCGTGTGTGTTGGGTTGTTCTTTTTTCGGGTCGGATATCTTATGGGTGTCAATGAGGTCTTGGATATCATGCCTAAGGTGGGTGTAGTTGTCAGTTTTGTGGCCTTTTTACTGATGGAAGTGACAGTATAGGTTTAGGTCAAGGTGGCGTGGTACATGGTTTGTAAGTGCTTTAGGTTATAAGGGTTTTAGGAGTCCTTGTCTCTTCAGCTTTTCAAATACCTTTGACAAAGGTCTATCAAAATTGGAGAATCGCCTATTTCTGATGGCAGCGACCTCAGCAGGAGTGAGCTTGGCTCATGAAGGCCCCTAATGGTCTTTCTATTTTGGCCGTAAAACTTTCTATTCTCGGCTTCCTCTTCCTCGATATCCATGACAGTTTCTCTTAACTGTCAAAAGTCGCTAATCATGGAGGTCATCCTTCTCAGCTTGTTATAAACTGAGGGCTTGGTGCCCTTAATGATCATCTTAATCTGGTCCTTCTCCGAGGGCCGGGTCTGTATATTCAAGAGCTGGCTTCTCCAGCAATCCACATAATCTTTGAAGGTCTATTCTAGCCTCTTTTAGGTGTTTTCTAGGTCACGGAGCGACAAGTCTATCTCCATGTCCGTGACATATTAGTTCAGGAAGGCCTCCACTAATGCCCTTCAGTCATCCGTGACTTTTCTCTACAGGCCATGATACCATACTACGGGCGCCCCTTCCAGTGACACCCTAAACATCTTCTGCACCTGGCGCTTCGACAAACCCACTGAACTCATCACTAAAACATATTGTCGGAGATGGACCCTAGGATCTCCGTTTCCATTGAACTTGGCCATGTCAGACAACTTAAACTGGGGGGAAGCAGCTGTTCTTCGAAAGTCATCGCATCATAGTATATATATATCTTCATGTTTTCCCTTCATCTTGCGGGTAACTGACTATACTTGTTCTCTGAGTTTCTGTAACTCTGCCTGAGGCCCGACTACCCTTCCCGCGACATACTCAGCCATGTCATCATAAAAAATAGGGATTTCTTCGTTCACCCTATTCGGGGGCTTCTCACGCCATCCATCCTCGTTGTTTTCTGTTCCCACTGGGCGGTGGTACTGTCAGATTGGCCACAACGTTGGTCAAAGCTTGTAGCTGCTCGGTAATTTTGGTGATGTTGGTCTCCAATTGATCCATGAGGGAACTTTCGCTGCCTGATGCATCCATGCTTGCTAACCTCTTCTTGACAAGTCTTCATTCTTATCTAACCCAACAGATATCTATGATGGCTTTTAAGACATGGGGTCAGCATGATGCGTGTATGCATGAGATGCATGTGTGTGGGACACATGAACTGGGTGACGCATGCTGTTCTAGGCTCACGGCCTAGTCGGGAGTACGGAGTAGCCACATGGGACTAAGCCGGAGAATAATGGAGTCGCCACCCGGTGTGAACCGGGAAAATAAGATTTAAGGCCGCACTCACCCCTGGCAAGGGAAGACCTCAAACCGTTGGGTTCGGAATGGTCCCTTACTTATGTCACTTGTAATGAAAGGATTTGTGTAATAATTTAGTCAAGCTTAAGTAACACTTATTTCCAAGAGTATCATGCTTCTAAATCCATATGCACAAAATAAAACTTACACCTAAATTTGCATATATTTCACATCTAAGATTGCATGCTTGAAAGTACATCAAAGTAGCAACGAACATACAACTTCATTGGCATATTGTATTCATGGAAACACAAGCACACACTAACCACACAAGCACACATAAAGGCGAATCAAATAATGGCAAACATGTGATTTCATAGACATATCATAAACAAATAGCCATTACATGTCCATGCACAAATAAAAGAGTCAACTAAATACATAATGCAAAAAGACACTTAAGGATGCAATTAGGCATTAAAGTAAGCATGCTATGACGTGGTGCAAAAGAAGATAACTAATATGGACACAAACACACATGTTAGCACTTTTCCAAGTGGTACGTGGAATTGTATCCCAAGTACAGACCGCATTACCGTCCATTCGGAATCGGCTACGAAATTTATGTCTGGGTTTCCATCCGATATACTACAAGAAATAATACTCAAATGCTATCATAACATGGATATATGAATTATACTACGTTAGGCCAAGACTAAGGTAAATGATGGAACCAATGGAATAAATTTGTTTTTCATTACGATGCGTACAAAGAAAAGGAAAAGGATGACTATATGGGATTTCGTATACCCAATTGAACACATCTTATATTCAACCGAATATACATCAACCGACGCGGCAAAGCATCATGGTAAAGGATTTTAACCCCTCCAAATAGGGGACCTTTAATCCGACTTACTAAGCCCATGCGCTCGATTGCATCATGCATACAAATAATAAAGACAATAACATCAAACTTAGTATGCCCGATTGAACATATCTTACATTCAACCGAACACACATCAACCAGCGCGGCAAAGCATCGTGGTAAAGGGTTTTAACCCCTCCAAAGAGGGGACCTTTAATCCGACTTACTAAGCCCATGCGCTCGATTGCATCATGCATACAAAGAATAAAGACAATAACATCAAACTTAGTATGCCCGATTGAACATATCTTACATTCAACCGAACACACATCAACCGGCGCGGCAAAGCATCGTGGTAAATGGTTTTAACCCCTCCAAATAGGGGACCTTTAATCCGACTTACTAAGCCCATGCGCTCGATTGCATCATGCATAAACAAGTAACATGCGGAATTCAAATGACGAAAAATAAATAAATCAAAGCAATATAAAACAAAAGAAGGTGGCGTTTACTCAAGCGGTACGTGGAGTTGTATCCCGAGTACAGATCATACTACCGTCCATTCGGAATCGGCTATGAAATTTATATCTGGGTTTCCATCCGATATACCGCAAGAGTTGACACATCTTTTATTTTATTCCAAGGCCACAACATACAATATTTCGTAATACATGCATATTTATCTAATCAAGGGCCACAACATTCATTTTAACATAACAATCATGCGAACAATACTCAATAAATAATAAAAATAAAACAGAAAACGAATGTGGAAAATACCCTCAGGTCTAACCTTTTTTGCCGACTTTCGGACTTGCGTTTCACGGAGATCGGAAGGGTAAAGCTCCTCAACTTCTCCGGTTCACTGGTTTAGCGTCTTAGCTCACTGTTTTACTATTTTGCTTGTTGTTTGGCCTCCGTTTTGCTGCTGTTTTTGACTGCAATTTCTGGTTACTGTTTTTGGTTGTTTAAGGGACTGTTTTATGCGTTTTTGGAGGGTAAAGGGCTGCTGTTTCTTAGGCGGTTTTGAGGAGGGTTTTTGTCACTATTTAGGGTGGATTTATGATATTTTCGGGACTGTTTTGGGCGGTTTGTTGGCTCGATTTGGGGTCTGATTTACTCTCGGTTAAGGGGTTGTATGCGGCAGACAGAGACGTGTTTGATGGCTTGTTACGTGGGCTTATGGGCAATAATTGGCGTGGCTTACGTTTGTGAAGGGTAAGGTAATTAATTGTGTGGGCAGTTAGGCTTTTTTGTGTGTGCCAGAAGTGTTTGTGGGTGATATGTGTGGCATGAATTAATGCGTGAGTGTGATGGCCTAGTGCGTGAAATTCAGGGCATGTGGCTGGCGTGAGCAGGTGATGGCTGCATGAAAGGTGGCGTGAGTGTCTTTGTGTCTCCAGCGAAGAGGCAGTTTATGGGTTAGGTGGCTGAATTGTGCGTGTTGGGGCAGTGTATTCTTTAGTGAATAGGCGATGTGGGAGAGTGCAAAGGGAAGTGGCGTGAGTGTGTGCTTTGAGCGAGAAGATCCGTTGCTGGTTGAAGGGTTTGTATCTTAGGGTTTATATTATTTGTCGTTTGCCGTGAGCGAGAGAGAGCTAGGGGAGTGCATGTCTTGGTTAGGGGTTGTTTATATAGAGAAGGGCTAGGGCTACTCCTCGTCTCACAAGGAAGGGATTTGATTTAGTGTCTAAGAAGGAAAGCAATGGATTTGATGGAGACAAGATTGGTTTAGATTAGGAAGTCAATATATTTAAATTGGTTATGAGTGATTTAATTAGGCATGACATCTTTTTAATTTAGTATATGATTTTGTTTAGTTAGGAAGTTAATATATTTGATTTATCTAAATTAGGCATGATTATATATTATGTTTTATTTAATTGGTAAATGATTTAATTATTTTATTTAATTCAATTACATTATCTAATTAATATTTAATTTAATATTTTATTTAATTTGGGTGATGGGCGTGTGGGCCTAATGTGGTGTGGGCTTAATGTGGCTTGGTTTGGCTTGGTTAGTGGGTTAGGCGTGTATGGGCTTGGTGAGTGGGTTAGGTGTGTATGGGCTTGGTTTAAAAGGGTTTGGGTTCGAGGTTAAAAGGTTTGCGGGTTTTTTTTAGGCTAAATGTGATCTAAACGGAGGTCCCACAAGTGAGCTTGACGCTAAATAAGTGAACAAGGATCTAACGAAATACCGATTCCCTTCCGACGATCGTTTCCCGCAATATCCTTAACTAAAAAGGTAGTGCCTCCAACTGAGACTCATCATCGGGTTTCACATGCAAAAATGCAATGCCTACAATGTGGTTATCAAAACAACATATACCCTTCCGACCTTAATCCTCCCACACCCGTGGTAAGTGTTGGACAATTATGAGCCATAGCATCACTATTTGTAAAAGACATGGTGTTCTTTGTACAAATTAACTATGTGACAAAAGAAATTGCTCTTTTATCATTTGTAATTGGATTACTTGGATATATAAATGATAAAAGTCCATATGATTAGTACCGGATTAATAAGATATAAGGCCGTATTAATCCACGAAAGGTTTAATCATTAAATATCCCTAGTCGTAGTATTATCGAGACTGTACATCGATAATACGGAATAGACTAGTATTGCACTTGTACGCGTTATGGAAGCTTAACGACAAATATCTCATATATTTAAGTATTGGATGCTTATGCAAGTGTGATAGGAGGTTCCGCTAGCCGTTGGACCGTGAAGAACTTCACTCTGGATAGACCCTTCGGAATCCCATTGGTAGTATGACTATGTGTCTATGGGAATCCGAATCAGGGTAGGTGTATGGGGTCTTGACCTGAGACTTGCATCGCTAATACTTGCGACAATCAGTATACTTTGGTTTTGGCCGTCCGTAGCTTTAACAGGTTATGTGTACGCCTCTTCTGGGTATCGTAGTGTATTGGGTGTGATGTCAAGATGGAAGTATCACTTCACTCATATGGAGATGATGATCACACAGGGATACATAACTAGTACTCTTAAATGCTGCAGCTATCGGGATAGTATGACTAGGTCATGATTATCCGATTACAGAGACTGGTTGCTAGTGATCCGATATATACTTCGTACGCGGCAGACACAATTCCAACCATAGGCCTAGCATGTGACATCCGATACTGGATCGCAATACGCAATACATTGTATATTAAGCATGATACAGATTATATATATTCCATGTTGAATATATTTCTGGAGAATTGGATAGGCACGGTGTTTTGCTAGAAGCCAACCATGTCTTGTAAATCGGTAAGAACGTGGTACCGGGTACGCACGTGTTCGGATAGTCCGACAACCGTATTTTCTGTCAACATATCCAGTGATCTCTTGGGTCACTTTCCAAAGATTCACGGATGACATTTGACTCTAACAGAATTAATCTGGGATTAATTATGAGAGAGAAAATTAATTTGGGATTAAATTCGGCAAGAATTAATCTGGGATTAATTATGAGAGAAAGAATTAATTTGGGATTAATTGCGATAAGAATTTATCTGGGATTAAATTCGTCTAGAAGAGAGAACATGATTAATTTGGAATTAATCGGCAAAGTAAATTTAATAGTTAAATTAGATTTTACTATTTAATTTATTTATTTGGGCTAAATAATATATTGGATATATTAATTGAAATTGGATTTCAATATTGAATTAAAATTGGATTTTAATTCAAGCGAACAAATTAATTTGGAATTAATTCGTAAGCGACTTCCGTAATAATTTTACTGGGTATTATTATTTAATTAAATTAGATTTAATTACGTAGCGACGAAAAATTCGTTTAGTTGGATTAAACGAACCGGGCCCAAAGTGTGTTGTGTAAGCCAACTTGAATTTTAAGTTCAAAGTGGTGGGACGCACTAACTTACATCAACTTGTCATAAGTGTGATGGAAGTTGTTGGATGTATTTATTACAACTTTTAACACACAACACACACACTTTTTAACAAGTCAACAAATGAATGAGTTTGGAACTATTCATCATCTCTCTTTCTTCTCATTTTTGGGCGAGAACTTCTCACTCTCTTCTTGAATTGAAGTTGCAAAACTTCAACTTGCTAGCACATGGAGAGCCAAAAGAAGTTGATAGGGAAACTCACTCATAAGTTTGGAACAACAAAGAAAGCTTGGAGCTTCTACATCTATGGAGTTTTTAGAAAATTTCAAAGCCGATCAATGTAAGTCTTCCGCAAAATTTCTTGATAAATTCACACTATGATCACGTTTAGAGATCATTGGCATGTCTTGGACACTAACAGTAAGTCCATTTCTGCCAAAGGTATGACTCATTTTATGCACCAATGTGGGTTACACAAAATCATTTTCTCCTACGCTACAGGGGTGAACCTTGGCTACCGCAGTCCCTCTTCATCAGTAAAAGACAAAGACCGCCCATTTACAAGATTGACTAATCCTATTATGGGGATCGTGCCATTGTCTAGAAACGATGAATTGGGACCTCGGTAATCACGGTTGTGGCGAAGAAGGACTTGGAGAAATCCAAAAGTATACAAATATGCCATAACAAGGCGTACCCTTCCTGGATGAAAGCCAGTGCAGATATCGGACTCATGCATCTGGCATATTCGGATCATGTTTGGACCTTCTAAGCCCATCAAGGTTTTCATACAAGTTGGCCCGTTATCATTTTAAAGCGTTCAATCAGATTATCGCGAGGTGTAAACTTGTCCCAGTTGAAAAGGCCCAACAAGTTTACATTTTTGCGATAAGGCGGCTAAATAACTTCAAATGATAGGGGGGCCAAACACAAGGTGGCCCATCGTCACTTTGAAAACTTTTGGCCCAATCATCATAAGATACAAACTTGTCTCAGTTTAAGTGGCCCAACAAGTTCATATCCTATGACGAGAAGCCCAAATGGATCCAAATGATAATGAGCCCAAACACAAGCATGTGGGTAGCTTATATAGGACACATAACTATGGTTCGTATGTGGGCTTATAAGGGTATAGATAAGGCTCTCATCAGCGAAGGGTTGTATACAACAAGGTCTCCCTACTCAAGGGTTTGAGCGACCAAGTAAGCACGCCTTTTTTAAACCCTAGGGTACGTGCCAACGAGTGATGGTTATCATCACATAACAATCCGCCGCCTTTAGTGAAAGCGACTTCACGATACATGACGCCATTGGGGGTAAGAAGGGTATGCAAAATATATGAGACTTGGTTAACTAAAGCCAAAGCATTGACACTACAAGGCAATGGCGTACTCACCATCTGTAGGAGCGAAGCGGGGTTTACCGCTATGCCTATGATGCTCGGCGACCACGACATTATTAGGCTCGTAGCCCGTAGAGAGTACGGATTAGCCCGCAGGGGATTAAACCGGAGAATGAAGGAGTCGCCACCCAGTGTGAACTGGGAAAGATTTAATGTCGCACTCACCACTCCCAAGGGAACACCTCAAACCGTTGGGTTCGGAATGATCCCTTACTTATGCCAGTATAATGTACGGGTTCACACAATGGTATAGTCAATTCTTAATGCAATTCATGCATAAAAGCGAATAAAAATGTAATAATATACCCAACCAAAATAATAATCACAATAACATAGTTCCAAAAGCATATTAAATTAAGAAATACGAGATACGACAATGAAAATCGTAATAAACAATCAAAAGCAGGAAACACGTCAATAATACATGTAACACATATGGGAAATAACAATGCTAAGGTGGAAAAAAATATGCAATAGTACCAATAACGACATCAACACGCATATATGAATATTTCTCGAGTGGCACGTGGAGTTGTATCCCAAGTACAAACCGCACTACCGTCCATTCGGATTCGGCTACGGAATTTACATTTGGGTTTCCACCCGATATACCGCAAGGGATAATAACACACATAATCATCAATGCAATGTAAACGAACGTAGAAAATATAACCATGCATATATGGATAATCATCAACATGAACAAACATAAACAAAAATAAAGGCGAAATAATAAATAACAATAAAAGTGAATAAATAGATAAAAATAAACAACGAAATGCCAAAGAAGAAATGTGGCCAGAAATTTGATGTAGGGCTTCGCATACCCGGCTGGACATATTTCACGTCCAGTCAGACATGCAGCGCCCGGAACTATAAGAATAAATATGGAAAGGGTGCCCTCAAGTCTTACATTTTAAGTTGCTTTCTCGGAAGTGCGTTAGGTCGTCGCCGGAAAGATCGAAGTTTGGTTTCAAGGTTTGGTTCGCTATTTCTGGTTGCTGGTTCGCTGTTTCTGGTTGCTGGTTCGCTGTTTCTACCTTCTGCTTCACTATTTCTGCCTTCTACTTCGTTGTTTCTGCTCACTAGTTCACGGTTTCTGCTAACTGGTTCACGGTTTTTTTTGCTCACTGGTTCACGATTTCTGCTCACTTGGCTACTATTTATGGTTGTTTTTGGCGCTGATCTGGTTTTTTTGGCGCTGTTTTCTATTTGCTGGTTGCTGTTTCAGGTTGTTGGTTCTAGTTCACGGCTTTCACTGTTTTTTTTTTTGGTTTTCTTTTTCGGTGATCCTTTTTTTTTCTGTTCCTTTTCTCTTTTTTTTTCTTTCTTTCGGTCTCTCATAGGGTTGCCGCCACCCCCTCTTTTGTGTCAAGATTTGGTCCATTTTATAAAGATTTGAAGGGATCTCCAAATAGGGAAACAAATCATGTTTATTTGGGAAATATATTATCAAATTATTTTTGGGAATAAAATCTTATAAATTTGGTGATGAGGGGATCTCAAATCTTTGTTAAGTTTGGCAAGAAGGGGATTTCAAATCTTTGTTAATTTTGGCAAGTGATGAGAGGATTTGCGTGCATGGGGTTTTGGGCTGCATGGGCCGAGGCTAAGGTTTGAAACAGAGGCTTGACTGAGTGAATCCGAGGCTCGCCAGTGAGTTCGAATCCGATGAGGTGCTAATTTTGGAGGTTTTCCTTCCTTCCGGTATTCGTTTTTTGTAACTTCCATAGCTTTTCAGGTTGTGCCTCCATACAAGGCTCAATATCGGGCTCATGTAAAAAATACAATGTCTACAGATACCGACCCGACCTATAGGAGAATTGTTAGATTTGGGCTCGTTTGAATATTTATGAAAGCCGACCCGAGGTGGTCACTGTTTGTGAACCCGACCTGGTTAAAGAAATCAAGAAATTTATTCAAGTATCATTCACCTCGGTATGTCGACTTGAGGAATTTAGCTGGTATCACAAGTCAATTTGTGCTTGAAATCATGTGACACATGCCCTAGTTGAAAGGATAAGCTTCTATAAGGCTAATTTTGATTGTGGGAAAAAAATAACAATTCTCATTGGAAGTAGCCTCTGCCAACCGCCATAGGGCTATGTAGTGGCATGAAGGTGGCAGTGTAAAGTTCATAGGCCTCTATAGGCCAGTGCGGTGACGGTGAAATGAACTATTCTGATAAGCGTATTTAAGGGTAGTTTAGGAGAGTTGTGATGGCAATGATGGCAAGGTGACATGGACTGACATCATAGGTGGTGGAATAGTGAACTTGGAAGCCTATATAAAGGGCTTGAAGATTCAGATTCAAGGGATAACAAATTTTACATTTCAAAACTTGTAAAAGAGTTAAGAGCTTAAAAATATTAGTGATAGAGAGAGAAACCTGGTCGAATACTTGACCAAATGAGTGAATTATAACGGGCTAGTGTAAGACCCGATGTTTTATAAACTCATTGTAAGCTTACTTCCCTACTTATAGCTCGGGTCGGTCTTGACCCCCATTAGTAATAAAATATTCCCATTTTATTCTGTTATGGACGTAGGTTGGAGTTACTCTCCGTCGATCTATGTAAATCATTGTCTCTGTGATTTATCTGTCTGCTTGCTAAATTAATTTTGGTTCTTTACCAACTAAACAAATTCACTGTTGAACGAAAAACAGTCGTCAACAACTTTAAGATATGTTCTAACTTCAAACTGATAGGAACTGATTTTTTTGATTAGGTTCGGATTCTTCTATAAAATCAGATTATGAAACAGAAAACCTTGGTAGACCTTTGTCGAAGGTATTTGAAAAGTTGAAGGGACAAGGACTCTTAAAACCCTTAGAGCCTAAACCACTTCCATATCCTATACCACCCAACCTTGACATAAGCCTGTATTGTCACTTCCATCAGAGGAGAGGCCACAAAACTGACAACTGTACCTGCCTTAGTGACCGGCGTAAACACACACGTATAACGCAAGCGCACGTATCGTTCAAGTAGTATAAAAATATCGATCCCACGAGGACTTAATATCTAAACTATTAATTTTATGAGGTCAAATGATTACTAATATCTAACAAGTTGATTGATTGATTTAAAATGGTGACGATTCTAAATTAAAAACAAGTAAATAAAATGGTTCGAAAGTAGGTTGGTGGAAATTCAAATTATAAAAAAACTATCCAGGGTTGTGATTTATTCCAATATTATTTAAAAGATGAAGTAGTTATCTTATAGTTGGGTAAAATATTGATTTATTAACCTGGAACACTAAATTATGTAAAAGCCTCTTCCGATGGTCAATTACAAATACCTAGTATAATCCAATTGAACCATATGTCTATGTCAACCAAATACCTAGATTCATTAAGTTTGAGTTCCAATTATGGCTACCCCCGCCTGACAGGTATATTCCTATCCTGTAAGGAAATCTATTAAAGGGTTATCTATCCTCAAGGAAGATCGTGGGCTATTGAGTCTAAGGTCTTAAACTTAAAATCCCTATGTCTAGTTCATTTTAAGTTTACCTAATCAATTTTATTAATGGCCAGTTAATAAAAAGCATTAAGATTAAGACTCAATAAATAAATATTTAAATTACCCAACCTATAATCTAACCCTTATAAAACAGTGATATTGAAATTCATCACAACCCCAGATAACTGGCTTAGTTACGACACATATTTACGGGTAGTAAAAACTTAAATAAAATAAAAGACATAAAGTAAATTGCTGAAAATTAAATACTGAAAAGTAAATTGCTAAAAGTAAATAAAGTAAAAAGTAAAAAGTAAAAAGTAAAAAAATTAAAAATAAATTACTGAAAGTAAATTGTTGAAATTAAATAAAGTAAAAGTTATAATAAAAGAGAATGCTCGGTTAGAGGATCAACTTTTATTACTACTATTTTAGATATCTCCCTTAATATAATTATTAACTTTGCGTGATAATTACTAACCAGCCATATAGGCGGTATCCTGATTAAGTCAAATTAATAATTAATTACCAACCGACCAACCAGGCGGTATCCATATTAAGTCAGGTTAAAACCAATTTATAATTAATTACCACCCGACCAATATAGTGGTATCCCCTTTTAAGTCAGGTTTTAAATAGTTTTTTATATTATAATTAAGGGAGATTAATCTAAATAGTAATAATAAAAGCTTTACCTTTCACCCCAGCAAAGGAGAATTACCTCCTCATTGCTTGAAAAATAAAAACTGCAAAAGTAAAGAAAGAAAATGTTGTGCGTAAAAGTAAATTGCGGAAAGTAAAAACTGAAAAGTAAAGAAAAGAAAGTGCGAAAGTGAAAATTAATTACTAAAAACTGTAAATAACTAAACTAGATACAATCTTCTTATTTATTCATTAAGAATTTCAAAGAAGAAAGTATGAATTTTACAAATGAAATGGCTTGGTATTTATAGGCAAAATTTTGCCACCATCAATCATCCATCAAATTCTCCACCAAATCCATTATTAATTTCTCCACTAATTACTCCACCAAATCCATAATTGCTCCACTAATTGCTTATCTTGTTGGGTGGTGATTTGATAATTTTTATTAATTATTTATTAATTAATATTTTGCTTTGAAAATGATTGATAATGACTTTTAATAATTACACACCACACACTTCTGGATAGTTCATCAATTTCGGGCATGAAATATTCAGAATTCGAAATTATTTTGTCTTTAAAAGTTTTCGATCTTTGAGTCTTCTTAATCTGGAACTTGAATCAGCTCAATCCGATATCTGAGTAAAAAGTTATGCCCAAAATACGACAGATGCGCAAAACTGGAATTTCCAAAACTGCACTTCGTCAAAACGCCCTTTCAAGTTTCCAATCTCCAAAATTAAAATATCAAGTCCAATAATTGCCATTATTTGACCCATATTTCATCCTAAATGATTTCATTGAGACCCGATATTATTTTATCTGCAAAATAAACTAAAACACATCAAAAAGTTCATTAAACACCGAGAAACTAAATAAAATATTAAGTTAAGGGGCGGTAAATATTGATATATTTTCCGCTCATCACACCCCCAAACCTAACATTTTGCTAGTCCTCGAGCAAAACAACAAAATAAAAATAAAATTAAACTAAGCCACTTTCGTAGGGATCACGGTTGCATTTAGCATATGCAACAAGCCTTTAAACCCCTAGGTGTCCATAGTGGACGAGTTGTAGTCTCGTGAGGGTTTACAGCAATGATACCCACAAACATTTTTACAAAAGTAAAAAGTTAGTTAAAACTAATGCACACAAAAGCAAAAAGACAAGCGAAAAGAGAATAAAGATGTTAGTGACTAATCAGGTGAAACTTCTACTCCAAGTTACTAGTTGTTTTGTTTTATTTTAAATTACTGAATAAGTAAATTCTCCGATTATTTTTACCATTCTTCATATACATGGCAACAAAATATTAATCAATTTATTTTTGCCCACAACAGTCATAAGTGTAGTTGATAAGAGAGTAATATTTTTGTCCTAAAGTTCTTAGATTTCACACTTTTTTGGAGTAATGGAATAATTTTTTCATTTTTCTGATTTTTTCTTTGATTTTTTCTCTATTTTTTATTTATATACAATATCTTCCATCTATGTAGCGAGTGTTGGGTCGGTGGCTCCCAAACCAGTTGGTATTAGGGCACCAGTGTGTAACGACACCCATACGGACTTAATTACTCAGACTTCAAATATCTATATATTTTTTTTGCAGCATCTTTGATCCATGTAACGAGCTTTGGGCCAGTGACTCCCAAACCAGTTGGCTTTAGGGAACTAGGTGTTAAAACACCCTTACAGACTTAATAACTCGGATCTCAGACGTTTTTTTTTTTTTTTTTTTTTTTTTTTTTTACTCCATTGCTTTTTGAGATGCTTCCTCCAATTAAACTAGAGCACTGAATATTACAAACTTTTCAATTTTAGCTCATGTCCGTATGTTACCATGTATGTTGATAATATCTGTCAACTGAGCATATGAAGATTCATTTTAGTCAATTTTATGGAGAATTTACAAATTAAATAATTCAAAATGAAATAAACAAAAATTAACTTGTTTCGAAAATAGGTTTGAGATACGTCTCAGAAGTGGAAACTCCTTACTCAGCTACTCTTACCAATTTCACATTTTTAGTCAGAATAAAAAACAAAAACGCAGAATATTTTAGTAATTTTTTAAAAATTTTCAATTTTTTTTTGTATTTTTCGAAAAATTTTGAACTAAAAATAAAAATAACATACAAAGTAAAAAAAAACAAGGTACTGATCAACTAATTCCCTCCCCCAAACCAAATGAGACATTGTCCCCAATGTCTTAAACAGTAAAAGGAGAGTTAAGAAGGTTGTACCTGGTTAGCTGAAAATCTACAGGAAATTAAAGGTTAAGATCCAGATTAATCCTACGCCTCTTACCACGATCGTCCTCGGACCAATTTATCTTTGAAAGGATAGGGTCAACTGTGGTTCATAGGCTATGAGTTTTCTATTAGATCCGGAGCGGTTCTGGCAGTAAATAGGAGTCTTTTAAAGGTTTTGATACGAACCCATTTCTCCGAGCATCCAAGAAACACACAAAGAAAATCATAAAACCCATCAACATTGAGCAATCCAAGCGGTTTCTGGTGTATGTTCAGGTTCGCCCAAGATAGTACTATAAAAATTTCCTCCAATGTGCCCAAGCCACCTGGCAAAGCAATAAAAGCATCAGCACGGTTAATCATTTCTACCAGTCGTTCAGACATACCTGGCACGATCAGTTCCTCTCCGTTTGATGATCCAATAAGATTTGCCTCTGCCAAGGGTTTTGGGATGATTCCCAAAATGTGACTGCCTCCTTCATGTACAACCTTTGAAACGATCCCCATAAGTCCAAGATTGCCTCCGCCATATATTAAATGCATATTCCTTGCAGCTAAGACTCGACCCAATTCATGTGCTGCTTCTATGTATTGTGGTTTAGTTCCAACACTACTACCGCAAAACACACAGATGTTTTCAACTCTTCTTCTTGAAGTAGCTTCCATTTTTTTATGTTTTTCTTTCTCAAATCTGGATGCCTTCAAAAGTGCAATGACGGGCTGAATTTATAATACCTGAAAAGGGTGAGTAAAAATAGCACAAGTATCTTCCAGAGGACGATTAGTAGCGAAATATATCGTGATAGTCAAAAAGGTCTGGATCCTGTCGGAGAAAATTAAAGAAAACAACAAAACAAATCACAATTATTAGGAAAAGACAAAGAGATATAATATATACAGGAATTTACAGCTTGATTAACGTCTATGCGTCAGGGACAAGCTTCCCATCCAATTTTCTTATAAATTGGCAAACAGGGTCTTTTTGAGTCAGATTCCCAAGACTTAACTGTTGTCTTTCTTTTTGAAATTGTGTATGTAATTTGCGAATGGCTATATGAACATATCCACTGGGATGCGTCTCAAGAGTTAAAGATATATCATCTAAAGACTCCTTACTCAAGCCATCCCTAATGAAGTTAATTTTGTCTTCGCGATTATCAGACACCATTCCTAAAGAACGACAACGAGTGTTGCAATTAAATCGTGCACATTTGAAACAAACACCCATTTGCTTAGCTCTACGTTTCTTTGCATATGTGCTTCTTCCTAAACCAGGCAGATGTGAAATAAAAGAGTCAGAAGACTCACCTGCCAATCAGACTCGTGCTTCAATTACCCAACGAATATCATTAGGAATACCATGGATCGTCAGTAGTCTCATTCGTTCCAAGCGAGCTTTGTAAACTTTCATGAGAGATTTTTTAGGGAGAGAAGGAAATTGCTTGCGAAGATTTGCGAGAGCTTCTTCCATCTTGAAATGACTAACCTGCAAAAATTAAACACACAAAATAAAACACACCAAATCACAATATATACACAAATTGCATGGGTTGCCTCCCTGCTAGCGCTAAGTTTAAAGTCGTCAGCCAGACTTGGCTTCTCGAACGTTAAGCTGGATCTGAAAGTGTAACACTTTCTTTTTGTCGCTCAAATGATTCTCCCCAGTAGTGCTTGACACGCTTGTTTTTAACCTTGAAAGTTTTGTTAGCGTCAGGATCATGTATCTCAACGGCTCTATTTGGTAAAACTTTGGTGATCACAAATAGACCTGACCACCGTGATTTTGGCTTCCATAGGAAGAATTTCACCCTTGATTTATTTAACAGTACCTTCTGCCCTGGTTCCAGTTGTATGCGCACTAACTTCTCATCATGTCGTTTCTTGCCCTTTTCTTTGTACAATTTGGCATCCTCAAAAGGCTGATTGTGAAATTCCTCCAATTTGTTGAGCTGGTGGAAATTTTTCTCTTCTGTTGTTTGTAGAGCAAGAATTGGCTCTTTCAGTACGTAGTGCGCTTTATCTTCAGGCTCCACAGGTAATTGACATGCTTTAAGTTTGTCAGTAGAACTTTGTTTTTCATCAGAGTTCTGAACGGTACTGTGTATCACATCAAGTCTGAAACATTCCTCCTTCTTTTCATCATCTGGGAATTCATGGCTTTGAAAACATTGAATGTTACTTCTTGGTCCTGTACCCTCATGGTTAGTTCTCCTTTTTGTACATCAATAATGGTTCGACCTGTAGCCAAGAATGGTCTCCCAAGGATGATTGGCACGTCTGCGTCTTCCTCCATATCAAGGACAATAAAATCTGCTGGGAAAATGAATTTGTCAACCTTGACCAGCACATCCTCAACTACGCCTCTTGGAAATACGAGCGTTCTATCAGCAAGTTGCAGTGAGACTGAAGTTGGCATTGTTTCTCCAATCTGTAATTTCCTGAAAATAGAAAAAGGCATCAAGTTAACACTAGCACCTAAATCACATAAAGCCTTACCAAAGTTATGTTCTCCTATGACGCAAGGAACAGTGAAACTACCAGGATCTTTCAACTTCGGGGGAAGTTTCCTCTGAATGATAGCGCTGCATTCTTCTGTTAATGCTACTGTCTCGTAATCTCCCAATCTCCGCTTTCGTGAAAGAATATCTTTCATGAATTTGGCATAAGTGGGCATTTGTTCCAACGCTTCTGCAAATGGAATGTTGATATGCAGCTTTTTGAAGATTTCCAGGAACCGAGAAAACTGCTTGTCCAATTTGTTCTTCTGAAGACGTTGAGGAAAAGGTGGAGGTGGAGTGATCTGTTCTTTTTCCTTGCTTCTTTTTCCTCCATCTGTTGCTTTGTTTCTTTTGGAACTTCCTCAGCAGTTGAATTGACTCCAACATCTTTGTTGATTTCAGTACCGCTTTTTAACATGATGGCATGACATTACTCCTTCCCAATGTTTCTTGGATTTGGCTCTGTGTTGCTAGGAAGGGTACCTAGCAGTCTGTAACTCTGAGCATTTGCCAGTTGTCCCATTTGATTCTCCAGTATTTTAATAGAAGCAGATTGACTTTGAATTAATGTTGTTTGAGCTTGAAACATAGCATCTTATTTTGCTTCTTGCTTTTTGAACATCTCTGCAAACCATTCTTTCATTTCTGGTTCTTTTTCATGCTCCTGGCCTTTGTTCTGCTGGTGGAATCCAGTTGGTGGATAGTTTTGCTGTTGGCCTGAATTGTTGCTCCATGATAAATTAGGATGATTCCTCCACCCTGGGTTGTAGGTGTTGGAATATGGATTGTTCCCCTGTCTGTTGAAATTGTTGACATAATTCACCGTCTCTTCATGTTGGTTTGGTTCTGGTGCTCCTCCATATGGTGAACTTGTGGTTCCAGCGATGTTCACAACTTGCGTGCTAAGTGTTTCTAGACATTTGCATATCTGATCCAGCCTGGTATTCACTGCTGTGTTTGCTCCAACTTCATAAATTCCTGCAATTCTTTGGATCATGCTTCTTTCTGTTGGCCACAAGGAATTGTTGTTGGCCATTTCTTCGATTAGGTCCCAGGCTTGATCTTCTCCTTTTGCCATTAAAGCTCCTCCAGCAGCAGCATCGATTGTGGTTCTCATTATTCCAGAAAGTCCATTGTAGAAGGTCTGAACTTGTAGCCACTTTGGAATTTCATGGTGATGACATTTCCGGAGTAAATCTTTGTACCTTTCCCAAGCTTCGCAAAGGGATTCTGAATCTTGTTGTACAAAGGATGTGATGTCATTCCTCAGTTTTCCAGTTCTGGCTGGTGGAAAGTACTTTGCAAGAAATTTGGTGGCTAAAGTGTTCCAAGTTGTGATAGATACTGGTGGTAGTGAATGTAGCCAAGCTTTAGCTCTGTCCTTCAAGGAGTATGGAAAAACACGCAGTCTCATTGCTTCTTCAGCTTCTCGGTTGTAATTAAAAGTGCCGCAAACTTCCAGGAAGTTACTGATGTGGGCATTAGGATCTTCAGTTGCATTCCCCCCAAATTGAACTGACTGCTGAATCATCTGAATGCATGTTTTGATGTCACATGTATTTACTGGTAAGGGAGGAAATACAATACAGGAAATGAGTCTGTCAACCATCGGAATGGTTCTGTCTCGAATGTGAATTGGTGGTGCAACGTTCAAAGGTTCAGGTTCCATGTTGACTAAAGCTTCTTGGCCTTCTCGACTTTCCCTTCTCAACTGTCTGATGGTTCTTTCAATTTCTGGGTCAAGCGATCGGAGTTCAAAGCTTCTGGTTCGTCTCATGTAGTTTCTGAGAACCTGAAACACAAGAAAACAACGACAATAAGTAAAAAGAAATTAGATACAAGTAACGTATCTAACCCCTAAATTAATAGTGAAAGATAAATAAGTCCCCGGCAACGGCGCCAAAAACTTGACCGGCGTAAACACACACGTATAACGCAAGCGCACGTATCGTTCAAGTAGTATAAAAATATCGATCCCACGAGGACTTAATATCTAAACTATTAATTTTATGAGGTCAAATGATTACTAATATCTAACAAGTTGATTGATTGATTTAAAATGGTGACGATTCTAAATTTAAAAACAAGTAAATAAAATGGTTCGAAAGTAGGTTGGTGGAAATTCAAATTATAAAAACTATCCAGGGTTGTGATTTATTCCAATATTATTTAAAAGATGAAGTGGTTATCTTATAGTTGGGTAAAATATTGATTTATTAACCTGGAACACTAAATTATGTAAAAGCCTCTTCCGATGGTCAATTACAAATACCTAGTATAATCCAATTGAACCATATGTCTATGTCAACCAAATTACCTAGATTCATTAAGTTTGAGTTCCAATTATGGCTACCCCCGCCCGACAGGTATATTCCTATCCTGTAAGGAAATCTATTAAAGGGTTATCTATCCTCAAGGAAGATCGTGGGCTATTGAGTCTAAGGTCTTAAACTTAAAATCCCTATGTCTAGTTCATTTTAAGTTTACCTAATCAATTTTATTAATGGCCAGTTAATAAAAAGCATTAAGATTAAGACTCAATAAATAAATATTTAAATTACCCAACCTATAATCTAACCCTTATAAAACAGTGATATTGAAATTCATCACAACCCCAGATAACTGGCTTAGTTACGACACATATTTACGGGTAGTAAAAACTTAAATAAAATAAAAGACATAAAGTAAATTGCTGAAAATTAAATACTGAAAAGTAAATTGCTGAAAAGTAAATAAAGTAAAAGTAAAAAGTAAAAAGTAAAAAGTAAAAAAAATTAAAAATAAATTACTGAAAGTAAATTGTTGAAATTAAATAAAGTAAAAGTATAATAAAAGAGAATGCTGGGGTTAGAGGATCAACTTTTATTACTACTATTTTAGATATCTCCCTTAATATAATATATTAACTTTGCGTGATAATTACTAACCAGCCATATAGGCGGTATCCTGATTAAGTCAAATTAATAATTAATTACCAACCGACCAACCAGGCGGTATCCATATTAAGTCAGGTTAAAACCAATTTATAATTAATTACCACCCGACCAATATAGTGGTATCCCTTTTTAAGTCAGGTTTTAAATAGTTTTTTATATTATAATTAAGGGAGATTAATCTAAATAGTAATAATAAAAGCTTTACCTTTCACCCCAGCAAAGGAGAATTACCTCCTCATTGCTTGAAAAATAAAAACTGCAAAAGTAAAGAAAGAAAATGTTGTGCGTAAAAGTAAATTGTGGAAAGTAAAAACTGAAAAGTAAAGAAAAGAAAGTGCGAAAGTGAAAATTAATTACTAAAAACTGTAAATAACTAAACTAGATACAATCTTCTTATTTATTCATTAAGAATTTCAAAGAAGAAAGATGAATTTTACAAATGAAATGGCTTGGTATTTATAGGCAAAATTTTGCCACCATCAAATCATCCATCAAATTCTCCACCAAATCCATTATTAATTTCTCCACTAATTACTCCACCAAATCCATAATTGCTCCACTAATTGCTTATCTTGTTGGTGGTGATTTGATAATTTTTATTAATTATTTATTAATTAATATTTTGCTTTGAAAATGATTGATACTGACTTTTAATAATTACACACCACACACTTCTTGATAGTTCATCAATTTCGGGCATGAAATCTTCAGAATTCGAAATTATTTTGTTTTAAAAGTTGTAGATATTTGCGTCTTCTTTAATCTGGAACTTGAATCAGCTCAATCCGATATCTGAGTAAAAAGTTATGCCCAAAATACGACAGATGCGCAAAACTGGAATTTCCAAAACTGCACTTCGTCAAAACGCCCTTTCAAGTTTCCAATCTCCAAAATTAAAATATCAAGTCCAATAATTGCCATTATTTGACCCATATTTCATCCTAAATGATTTCATTGAGACCCGATATTATTTTATCTGCAAAATAAACTAAAACACATCAAAAAGTTCATTAAACCCGAGAAACTAAATAAAATATTAAGTTAAAGGGGCGGTAAATATTGATATATTTTCCGCTCATCACTTAGGCATGAAATCCAAAACTTCATTGATGCCCATAAAATACCTGATCCTGAGAAAGAACAACCCAACACACATCGGAACCCCCTACCAAATTATCACTCTGTTCCCCCACCCACTTACATGATCAACTACGGCCTGCCCGAAAGCTTTGTCCTCCAAACTCTCAACCACCCAGTTTATTCCATGAGGATAGAGGATGACAGCAATGAAGAACCATATGCCGAGAAAGAAGGCAATGAAACTGTTCTTTCTGGTTTATTTTCTGCATTTTTAATAAAGAAATCGATTTCGTCTACTTGTTTGAAACTTTTCCAGAATAACAATAAAGACATCCATTTCGCCTACTTGACATGAGTATGTTTGACAAAGTATTCAACCCTGATACTATGATATTCAGCGACACTCAGAACACGGGGGATTCCTAAAAGAAGCAAGCAGAAAAGACATAATAACCGTTCAGTAATGGGAAATGGGGCAGTGAGGCTGTCAGACTTGGAAGGAAATGAGTTCACCGAACCGATCAATGTGGATAAATTGAAGCAGTACTTTGCCAGAGGAAGAGAAAACCGAGCAGTCACCAAGGGAATTGGTGGACGACCTAACCCAATGGGATATGAAACTCATTCATGCATACATGCATACACGTAACGTATTTTGCATTCCTTTTTGTGTTTGTTTTCTTTTGTATTCACAGGTTTCAACAAAGAAAAAGAGAAAGATCAAATGCAAGCCAACCAGAAGCAGCAACAGTACAATGTTAGACGTTTTCAGGAATGAATCACAGGGCGAGGCCCATATCAGTATCAGTTTGGGGCGAGGCCCATATCAGTATCAGTCTAGGGGCGAGGCCCACATCAGTATCTGTCTGGGGGCGAGGCCCACATCAGTATCAGTCTGGGGGCGAGGCCCATATCAGTGTCAGTCTGGGGGCGAGGCCCATATCAGTATCAGTCTGGGGGCGAGGCCCACATCAATATCAGTCTGGGGGTGAGGCCCATATCAGTGTCAGTCTGAGGGCGAGGCCCATATCAGTATTAGTCTGGGGGGCGAGGCCCACATCAGTATCAGTTTAGGGCGAGGCCCATGTCAGTATCAGTTTAGGGCGAGGCCCATTTCAGTATCAGTCTGGGGGCGAGGCCCACATCAGTATCAGTTTGGGGCGAGGCCCATAACAGTATCAGTTTAGGGCGAGGCCCATTTCAGTATCAGTCTTGGGTTGAGACCCACATCAGTGTCAGTTTAGGGGCGGGGCCCATATCAGTATCTGTTTGGGGGCGAGGCCCACATCAGCATCATGTATCCATGCATACACGCATACATAATCACATACATACAATTTTTATTTTGTTCGCAGGATTGTAGCAGTAAAGACCATCTCTTCAAGTAACGATTCAAAAATGAGCCACCTCTCATCAAGCAACAGATGCCGAAAATGGCGCTCCAAAATGGAGCACACATAACAGATGCCGAAAATGGCTCTCCAAAATCGAGCGCACACAACAGATGCCGAAAATGGCCCTCCAAAATAGAGCACACACAACATATGCTGAAAATGGCACTCCAAAAATGGAGCACGGTTCAGGAATGAACCAAGGGTCGCAACACCTCACCACCAAATCAACTCAACTCAACACATGGCAAGTCAAGTGGCAGCTGGCGAGCCAGGTAAGTAAAAATGCATTGCATAACTTTGATAGGATTGTCACTATTACACATTACACAAGTCCCATCAAAGTGGAGGCGACTGTAGGCACTGTATTTTTGCATATAAGTCCCTATGATGAGTCTTATTTAGAGGCACTAACTTTTATGTCACGGAAGTCGCGGGAAACGGACATCGGAAGGGGAAATTCAGAATAAGTATGTCATCAGGTTCATTTCACAAGTTCACTGTTTTCGTTCGTGCTGTGTTTGTGACCACGTTCGAACGTCAAGCATATTGCGGGCGTTCGTGTAGCGTTCGAATCGGCATTCGAACGGCATCGGTATTTCTGGTTTTACTGCTAGCCTCACACCCAAGCCCAATTAGCCCACCAAAGCCCATAAAACACATCCAAATTAATAAAACACATATTTAACACATGGGGAATTAAATAAAATCTAAAAATCATATACCAAATTAAAATAAATATCAAATAAAATCATGCCTAATTAAAATCAATCAACAAATTTTATTCCTAATCAAAACAAATTAAATATCTCCCTTCCTAATAAAACAAATCACCTACCCAAAACAAAAGAAATTAAATATATCATATTCCTAATCTAACAAAACATGTCCCCCAATTAAAATATATACTTTCCTTGCAAGACACTAATTGGTTTCCTTCCTTATTCAAAAACCCATGCACAACCCAAACCCTAACATACAACTATAAAAGAAACACATTCCCAACCCTTTGGCTATCTGATTCACGAAAATATAAGAAAAACCTGCCATTCTCTCCCCTCTCGGCCAACTCACAAAAACTGCTCACTGACTTGATCGCCTCTCACACGCCAACAACCAGCCTGCCTTCCGCTAAAATCCTTATTCACGTAAGCCACTCCTCCACGCCATTGTCCTTTACGCACTACACAGAACAAACCTTAGCATAAACCCTCACTCAGCCAATTAACGCTAAAGCCACAAACACTCCTCACGCTAATCGCCACCTGCCCCACTTTAGCACATTCACCACACACAAGCCTTCAACGAACTCACAAAATCTACCCATGTACGCTACAGCCAAGAACCTCCACTCACGTAAGAAAACTGCCGCACGAGTCATCAAATTTTCTGCCCAAACACAGCCACAAACCTGCCAGTACATCACGCCCAAACTACTTCCTAAACCCTTCAAAAAATAGCAGCCCATTATCCCTTAATTAACCACCACAAACAGTCCCTAAAACACCCAAAACAGTAGCCAAAAAATGCCGAAAACAGTGACCGAAATATAGCAGCAAAATAGCAGTGAAACGGAGGAAGACAGCAGCCCAAACAATGAAGCAGCAAAGGGAAACGTTGAACCAGTGAACTGAAAGAGTTGCGGAGCATCCACCCTTCCGACGACCGTGTACGGTACTTCCGAAAGTCGACATAAAAGGTTAAACCTGACGGCACTTTTTGTATTCATTTTTTATTCATCTTGTAATTGTTTTAGTTATTTATTTCGTATGAGAGTCATTCATGGATGCATGTTGTGGTTTTGAATAAAATGGAAAATGTATCGCCTCTTGTGGTATATAGGATGGAAACCCAGACATAAATTCCGTAGCCGAATCCGAATGGACGGTAGTGCGGTCTGTACTTGGGATACAACTCCACGTACCACTTGAATAAACGGCGCATATTTTGTTTTATGTTGTTTTGATTCGTTTATTATCCGCTATTTAAATTCTGCATGTTATTTGTTTGAGTAATGATGAGGTAAAGCGCATGGGCTTAGTAAGTGCGATTAAAGGTCCTATATTTCGAGGGGTTAAAATCCTTTAGCACGATGCTTTACCGCGCCAGACGATGTATATTCGGTTGAATGTGAGATGTGTTTAATCGGGTATACGAAGTCTGATATGTCATTTTTTTATCTCTTATATGCATTGTGTTATTAGCTCATGGGCTTAGTAAGTGCGATTAAAGGTCCTCTATTTCGAGGGGTTAAAATCCTTTACCACGATGCTTTGCCTCGCCGGACGATGTATATTCGGTTGAATGTGAGATGTGTTCAATCGGGTATACGAAGTCCGATATGTTGTTTTTTTATCTCTTATATGCATTATGTTATTAGCGCATGGGTTTAGTAAGTCAGATTAAAGGTCCTCTATTTCGAGGGGTTAAAATCCTTTACCACGATGCTTTACCGCGCTGGGCGAGGTACACATGATTGGATGGGAATGAGTTCAATCGGACACGTGAGGTCCTACATTGTAGATTTGTTTGTCTATGTATGTGTTGCATGCATCAGGTCTGGTTCTGTTCGAACGCGTTCTCGAACGCTATACGAACGCGAACCTTCTGTTTACCGTTCGATCGTGTTTTCGGACGCTACTTGAACACGCACGCATTTTCTTAGTTTTATCATATATCAGGTCTGGTCCCGTTCGAACGCGTTCTCGAATGCTACACGAACGCGCACGTATTTTCTTCGTTTTATCATGTATCAGGTCTGGTCCCGTTCGAACGCGTTTTCAAACGCTACATGAACGCAAACCTTCTGTTTACCGTTTGAACGCGTTGACGAACGCTACACGAACGCACACACACTGAATTGAGTCATTTTCATCATATTTCATGCATAGTTTCCCATATTAGTTATCCTTTTGTATTACGAACCTGATTGCTTCTCTTTATTACGCATGATTGTGTAATTGCCATTTATTTGTATTCCCCACATGTATGAGTACAATGTGCTTATTAAGTTGTATGCTTGCCGTATGTTAATTTACCTTTATGCATGCAAATTCGGACCTAGATTATATGTAAATAGGTTGTATGCAAACATGAAAAATGTGTTATATGCAAACTTAGATATGAACTTTGTACTTATGCATGCGAACTTAGGAGTAAATTATCCTTGGAAATAAATGTTGCTTAGGCTTGGTTGAATTATTGCACAAATCATTTTATTACAAGTGGCATAAGTAAGGGACCATTCCGAACCCAATGGTTTGAGGTCTTCCCTTGCGAGGGGTGAGTGCGGCCTTAATCTTTGTCCCGGTTCACACCAGGTGGTGACTCCATTATTCTCCTGTTTAGTCCCCAACGGACTACTCCGTACTCCCAATCGGGTCGCGAGCCCAGAACAGCATGCGTCGTCCAACATCTGTGTCCTATAACATGCTCAAAGCATACTAGACATCAGGTCACGTACATATCATGGCATACATGATTGATCCAACTGCGGAGGTGAACAGTATCCGACTCATGTTGTCTCTCTCATCTTGAGTTTTAGGACACATGTCCTTAGATAGAGTGACACCATATGACACTGGCAACAGTCCCCTCTTGGACTGATCCATGTTGAATCTCTTCAACACTTTGTCAATGTACGTGATCTGGGAGAGTCCAAGAAGTTTTCTAGATCTATCCGGTAGATCTTTATTCCTAGAATAAAGGCTGCTTCTCTCAGATCCTTCATGGAGAATTTTAATGAAAGCCAAGCTTTCACCGACGTTAACATGGGAATGTCATTGCCAATAAACAATACATCATCAACGTAAAGGACAATGAATGTCAGTGCGCTCCCACTAACCTTCTTATATACACTAGGATCATCCTCATTTTGAACGAAATCATATTCTTTTATGATCTCATCAAAACGTTGGTTCCAAGAACGTGATGCTTGCTTCAATCCATAAATGGATCAATTTAACTTACAAACCTTGTTTGCAAGTATTGGTATGACAAAACCGTCAGGCTGTTGCATATAAACATCCTCCAAAAGGTTTCCGTTAAGGAAAAAGGTTTCCGTTAAGGAAAGCGGTTTTGACATCCATCTGCCATATCTCGTAATCGAAATATGCTGTAATAGCAAGAATTATCCGAATGTATTTAATCATGGCAACGAGTGAAAAAGTTTTGTCGTAATCGACACCATGTCATTGATGATACTCTTTCGCTATAAGCCTAGCTTTGTATGTTTGTATGTTGCCATCCATGTCGGTCTTCTTCTTGAAGACCCATTTGTAACCAATAGGCTTTACGCCTTCTAGTGCATCAACCAGTGTCCAAACTTGGTTGGTGTACATGGAATCCATTTCGGAATTCATGGCGTCTTGCCATAAACTGGATTCAATACCTTGTATCACTTCTTCATACGTAGCTGGCTCGTCTTCCTCAATAAGATTAATATCCACGTGAGGTGAGATCAGAAACCCATACCTCTCAGGTTGTTTTCTGACTCTCTCCGACCTACGCGGTTCTTGTGTATTCGAAGATTGTGGTACAGTCTCATCCCTGATGGACTGTTCATGTTCCGTTAAAGATTCTGTGCCGGGAACAGTATCACTCCGATTTTCATCGAGTTCCACTTTCCTCCCACTTATCATTGCATTTAGGAATTCATTCTCAAGGAAAACCGCATGTAGAGCAACAAATACTTTGTTCTTTTATGGGTGATAGAAGTAATATCCTTTGGTTTCCCTAGGATATCCTACAAATAGGCATTTATTCGATTTGGGTTCTAGTTTGGTACCTTCCAAATGTTTGACATATGCCTAGCAACCCCAAATCTTCAGGAATGAGAAACCCGATTTATTTCCTGTCCATATTTCATACGGAGTCTGTTGAACAAACTTTGACGGAACCTTATTCAAAATAAGTATTGCACTGTTCAATGCATATCCCCAGAAGGAAATAGGTAGCTCTGTGCGACTCATCATAAACCTTACCATATCTAACAAAGTTCGGTATCTCCGTTCAGACACACCGTTTAATTGCGGTGTTCCAGGAGGAGTCCACTGTGAAAGAATACCATATTCTTTCAAGTAATCAAGAAACTCATTGCTTAAGTATTCGCCACCACAGTCCGACCGTAATGTCTTAATACTTTTTCCGGTCTGTTTTTGTACTTCGTGTCGAAACTCTTTGAATTTCTCAAAGGTTTCCGACTTGTGTCTCATAAGATACACATAACCATAACGCGATGCATCATCCGTAAAGGTTACGAAGTATTCATATCCACCTCTAGCCTGGCTAGACATGGGCCCACATACGTCACTATGAACGAGGGCTAACAGTTCGGTGGCACGTGCACCTTTACCGCTAAAAGGTGAGTTAGACATCTTGCCTAATAAACAAGATTCGCAGACGTCATATGAATTTGGATCAAATCCGTCTAAGTACCCAATCTTCGAAAGTGTTGATATACGTGTCTTGTTTATGTGTCCCAGACGACAATGCCACATGTAAGTTTCATCTTTGTTACTTACTTTAAGCCTTTTGTTTGTTACATTATATGTTTGAGATTGATTCATATTCAAAATATAAAGACCATTATTTACATCAGCAGTGCAAATTTCCATATCATTTTTATACATAAAACACCCAGTGTTTCTAAATACAAAAGTATACCCACATTGGGCTAACATAAATACAAAAATAATATTCCTAGTCAAACTAGGTATATAATAACAGTCTGTAAGTTTAAGTACATGCCCCGAGGGCAGTTCCAAAACAAAAGTGCCAACGGCCAAAACGGCGACTCGTGTCCCATTTCCAACGCGGAGGTCAATCTTTCATGAGGCCAGTCTTATGCTAATCTGCAGATCCTGCACATCAGTATATATATGAGTACCACAAACAGAATCAAAAATCCAATTTTTAAAACTAGTAGTAGACATGTTTATTTCTATAACAAACATACATGAAGCCGGTGCATCGCCCGCTTTGATTTCCTTCATGTGTGCCTTGTACTCGCGGCAGTCACGCTTCCAGTGACCTCGCTTTCCGCACTAAAGACATACATCTTGGGATTTGTCCTTACCCTTCCTAGAAGGTTTTGACGATTTGGCCTTGCCTTTCTTCTTCTTCTTCTTATTCTTTACACCTCCAGTCGCCTTGGGCCAAGCCCTCGGAGTTTGAGATGTTGAAGCGAAGTGCGCCTCGCGATTCTTGCCCTTAGGGAGCTCATTTTACGCTTCGCGCAGAGTGGATATCAACTCTCCAAGAGTTTGGTCTTGGTTCAACATATTGTCGTTCATGATGAACCCACTCCAAGTGTCGGGGAGAGACTGTAAGATCAAATCCACTGAAGTCTCAGCCTTGAAGACAATGCCCATCTGTCCTAGCTGCTCAATGCCATCAATCATCTGTGACACATGGTGCTCAACAGACGTACCCTCTGACATGCGAGCGCGGAAGAGCTTCTTCTACAACTCATATATTTGTGATCTAAGATTAGATCGGTGAATATCATGCAACTTCGCCATCATCTCATAGGGATCCAATCCCTTATTCTGACGACGGAATTGTGGAGTCATAGCAGTAATCATTACCGATTGAGCAGTCGCATTGTCATCACTATGAGTCTTCCAAAGCTTTAGCTCAAGCAACTGATCAGGTCGGGGCTTAGGCCCAAGAGGTCTCTCTATAGTGTAGAATAACTTCTAGGATCCCAGGACAATCCTGAGATTCATATCCCAGTCTTGAAAGTTTGTGCCATTAAAGACATTATCGCCCATGACAATATCCATAATGCTTAACATTCATGTCATCTTAATCGCAATAGTCCAACTATTCAATTAACGATGTAGGGTACAGTCTAACTGTTACAAGAAAAATAATAAAATATTAGTCCAACTAATAAATATAATTGACGAAATAATTTGAAAGCGCGTAAATCTAAATAATTGAACGAAATTTCAAATTCAATACTAGGTGTGGGACACAGAAACTGGGCGACGCATGCTGTTCCGGGCTCGCGGCCCGGTCGGGAGTACGGAGTAGCCACGGGGGACTAAACCGGAGAATAATGGATCACCACCCGGTGTGAACCCGCAAAATGAGATTTAAGGCCGCACTTACCCCTGGCAAGGGAAGACCTCAAACCGTTGGGTTCGGAATGGTCCCTTACTTATGTCACTTGTAATGAAAGGATTTGTGTAATAATTTAATCAAGCTTAAGTAACACTTATTTCCAAGAGTATCATGCTTCTAAATCCATATGCACAAAGATAAAACTTACACCTAAATTCATGTATTTCACATCTAAGATTGCATGCTTGAAAGTACATCAAAGTAGCAACGAACATACAACTTCATTAACATATTGTTTTCATGGAAACACAAGCACACACTAACCACGCAAGCACACATAGAGGCGAATCAAATAATGGCGAACATATGATTTCATAGACATATCATAAACAAATAGCCATTACATGTCCATGCATAAATAAAAGAGTCAACTAAGTACATAATTCAAAAAGACACTTAAGGATGCAATTAGGCATTAAAGTAAGCATGCTATGACATGGTGCAAAGAAGATAACTAATATGGACACAATTACACATGTGAGCACCTTTCCAAGTGGTACGTGGAATTGTATCCCAAGTACAGACCGCATTACCGTCCATTCGGAATCGGCTACGGAATTTATGTCTGGGTTTCCATCCGATATACCACAAGAAATAATACTCAAATGCTATCAGAACATGGATATATGAATTATACTACGTTAAGCCAAGACTAAAGTAAATGATGCAATCAATATATGAAAGACGCGGCAAATATCGTGGTAAAGGTAGCCTTTTAGGCTTTTTTCCCCCCAAATGGAGAACCTTTTTAGTCCAACACAATAAGCCCATGCGCTTTCATTACAATGCGTACAAAGATAAAGATAACTATATGGAACTTCGTATACCTGATTGAACACATCTTACATTCAACTGAATATACATCAATCGGCGCGGCAAAGCATAGTGGCAAAGGGTTTTAACCCCTCAAAAATAGGGGACCTTTAATCCGACTTACTAAGCCCATGCGCTCGGTCACATCATTTATACAAAGAATAAAGACAATAATATCAAACTTAGTATACCCGATTGAACACATCTTACATTCAACCGAATATGCATCAACCGGCGCGGCAAAGCATCGTGGTAAATGGTTTTAACCCCTCAAAATAGGGGACCTTTAATCCAACTTACTAAGCCCATGCGCTCGATCACATAATTACATAAACAAGTAAACATACGGAATTTAAATGACGAATAATAAATAAATCAAAGCAACATAAAACAAAAGAAGGTGTCGTTTACTCAAGCGGTATGTGGAGTTTTATCCCGAGTACAGATCATACTACCGTCCATTCGGAATCGGCTATGAAATTTATGTCCGGGTTTCCATCCGATATACCGCGAGAGTTGACACATCTTTCATTTTATTCCAAGCCCACAACATACAATATTTCACAATTCATGCACTTTCTATCTATTCAAGGGCCATAACATGCTTCACTAAAAAATAATCATGCAAACGAAACTCAATAAATAATAAAAATACAACTGAAAACAAGTGTGAAAAATACCCTCATGTCTAACCTTTTATGTCGACTTTCGGACTCGCGTTTCACGGCCGTCGGAAGGGCTATCGCTCCGCAACTCTTCCGGTTCACTGGATTAACGTCTTAGCTTGCTGTTTCACTGTTTTGGTCGCTGTTTTCACTTCGTTTTGCTGCCACTTTTGCTGTATTTTCTGGTCACTGCTTCACTGATTTTAGGGACTATTTTTGTCTCAGTTTTTTAGAGGTCCAGGGGCTGCTGTTTGGGAGGTTTATTTTCAGTAATGTTACTGCAGTTCCAGGGGCAGTTCTTTAGGGTGTAAATGGGGCTGGTTTGGACTATTTAGGCAGTGAGTGATGTGTTAAAGCTATGAGTTTGGTCGTTACTGTGTGGCGTTGTTGAGGGTTGGATTTAATAGCTTAAGTGTTTGAGGGTCGTTGATGCGCTGTGGAGATTGTGGAGGGCTTGGTGCATGAGGCAGTGAGGGTTCGCAGATTGTGACGTGTTTGTGGGCTCTTTAGGTAGTGAGGGCAGTGTGTCTTGGATTTGTTTGTGAGTGGTGGGGAGTCGGTGAGTTTAGAGAAGTGTGGTACATGTGTTTTTCTTTGTCGGTGCTAATAAGGGCTGTGTGTGGTTGGATTTTGTAGTGGCGGGCTGACTATGTCTCGGTGTTAGGGTAACTTTGGCTGTGCGTTTGTTTTGGGAAAGTGGTGTGGCAGTGCCTACTTGGTACGTGGATTGAAACTTGCTACGTGAGGGCTAGTGAGGGGCTAATTAAGGTGTGTATGGGAGAGGGATGCGAGTGGTCTGAGCGAGTGAGGGAAAGGCCGTGAATGGCTACAGGTTCGTGCGTGAAGTTGGGGGCAATGAACGTGTTTGCTTTTGTAGGGTGAGGCGTTATGCGGGAGGAAGAGAGAAAGCTGAGGTTTATGTGTTTGCTCTTTTTTTTGTATTTGGCCGTGAATTGTGAGAGATTGGAGAGAGGGTTGGCTTTGGTTTTGGTTGTTTATATAGACAAAGGCTATGGTTTCTCATTGTCTCACAAGGAAGGGATTTTGGCATTAAAGAGAGGATTTGATTTGGTGTTGGATAAGGAAATCAATGGATATGATTAGGGGACATGTCTTGGATAGATTAGGAATACAATATATTTAATTTGTTATGATTGATTTTAATTAGGCATGATATTTGTTAAGTTGGGTATATAATATATTTGATTTATCTTAATTAGGCATGCAATTTCTTTAATTTGTGTAAGTATTTTTATTATTTTGGTAGGTGATTATTTAGATTTTATTTGTTTTATTTAATTACACATGTGTTAAATGTATATTTAATTAATTTGGATGTGTCTTAAGTGGGCTTGGGCGTGTGGGCCAAGGCTTGGGCGTGTGGTCTTTGGTTGGTGGGTTTGGTTGGCTTTTGATGGTGGGCTTGGTATGTGTGTGGGCTAGATGTGGGGTTTTGGGTCAAGGTTAAGTGTTTGCGGGTTTTTTTAGGCTAAATGTGCTTTCAAACGGAGGTCCACCAGCGAGCGCGAAGCTAAACAAGCGAGTCAAATTCGACAAAGTACTGATTTCCATCTTTTCCCTTCCGACGTCCGTTTCCCGCGGGTTCAGCGACTTAAAAGGTAGTGCCTCCAAATAAGACTCATCATCGGGATTTATATGCAAAAATGGAGTGCCTACACTAGGCTCCCACTATTTTTCGGCGAGCCTCTAACCCTCTATTGAGTACTCGGGAAACCTAGTTTCCTAGTGGGCTAGGATCCCGTTAAATAACACACAACCTTGACTTTGGCCAACAAGTTGTATGATATTTAACTAGGTAGATCTCTAAGATCAATTGGATCTCATCCAATTCCTAAATCCGGTAGGTGGACCTCCAAGTCCGAAACATATATACAATATATATGCCAATATATCCAATATATTTTATTAACCATTTTCCTCTAAATCAACTAAGCCTTGGCTTTGGCATAACAAGCTTAATGATTCCAGTTAAGCGGAACCCATTGACTTTGGAAAGCTTCGTAATCGATGTCGATGGACAAGAAATGATCTTGACTTTGGCCAACAAATCACAACTTGGACAAGACATACGATATGAAACAAAGCCTTTATGATTCAAACACATCCGCGATGGACAAAGGTCTTGACTTTGGCCAACAAACCAGTGCCAATCTTGGATCTTGAGTAAGAATCACTCAATGGAAGGAAAACGCTTAATATTTGTTGAGGGTTTTTCGTGTAAATTGGCAACCAATTTATTATATTTGTTAGGTCTCATCATACACCCTTAAGCATGCATTCTAAAAGCATAATAAGGCGCGGTAAATAAATTAATAATGATATGCGGATGGATATCTCACAGATTGTTCCTAGAATAAATCACTCACTTTCCTTTCCCCGGCTAGCACTATTCTAACTTCTACCCAATTACATAATACAATTAAAGAAACCTCATTAACATTGAGGGGAATTAGGTGAGAAGAGAATTACAAAGAATCGAGAGATAAGGCTGGACACGCAGGTCCAATTTAATAAATTCTAAATTTACAACAATTTCCAAAATTGCACTTTCCCTTCTAATATCCATCTTGTATACATTATTCATTCAACACATCCATGTATTCACACAAAGCATTTTATTCAATCAATCTAATCCAATTAATTAATCTTTGAATAAAGTGATCATCCAATGTTCAAACAACGATTTGATTTGCGCGAGTCCAACTCGTTTAAGAATAAGTACTCAAAGTATGAATTCTTGAATTATATCGAACTACAATTTAAATCTAATTTAATTCGTATTCAATACTAATTCTATATTTAATTCCAAATTAAATAATTACACTTTTAAAGCGCCTTTACGACTTAGATTCCAAATCTAATCTAAATGGGTCTCAAAGCCCATTAACATCCAATGTCATTTAATTAAAGTGCAATGGACTTTCAATTAATTTCTTAAGGCATGGACTTTGGTCAATATGGGTCAAACTCAAATACCAAAGCCCAATTAAGGAATCACCTTAATTGCCAAGAAACCAATTTCGGCCCAA
Source organism: Zanthoxylum bungeanum (assembly GCA_019454045.1). Taxonomy (NCBI): domain Eukaryota; kingdom Viridiplantae; phylum Streptophyta; class Magnoliopsida; order Sapindales; family Rutaceae; genus Zanthoxylum; species Zanthoxylum bungeanum. The sequence continues at coordinate 6,075 of SKCR01026667.1, read as the reverse complement.
TTAAACATAAAAGACCCATTTGTCATATTTGGACTTAATGGAATGGTTTAGGCCCAATTTGGATCCAATCCAATTGTCCTAAACCAACTTGGCCCAACCAAGCCCATTAGGCCCAAATACAACATTGTAAGCCCAATTCTAAATTAAGCCCAATTAATCAAATTCTAAAATTCCAAATTTCATAATTTAATTAATTAAAGTGTATTACATTAATTAATTATCTAAATTAACATTTCCAAAATATCAATTTAATCAATTAATCATGCTTATTGATCATCAATACATGTCCAACATTATTGAAACAAAAAATCATCTCATTCCATGTTTTGAAGCTCACAGAATTTGTAGGGATTTTATATCTGATTCCGATTTCAATCCGATTGAATCTCAAATCAATATATCCAAGTCTTTAAACTCATCCAATGATCAAAAGAACAAAAAATACCATGACTTTAGGGAATATATGTATTCGGCCATCATACCCAAATTAGGGAAAAATAATCCAATTAGTTTTTCATCAATTTGATCATGCATAACTCCAAGTTATCAACATTCAAGCATACTCAAACAAACAATTTGATTAAAACATGCTCAAATCAATTTTCCCAAATTTTAATATATTAACCCTAATCAAATTTCATGCTCAAATAGGCTCTGATACCATTGTTGGGTTTCTAAGGTGTCCCAAGATCATTTAAGCAATGAAACATGTGAATACTCAAAGAAGAATTTACGGAATAATACTCACTTTGATCGGATATTGGATGCGTCAAATACGAAACTTTGCTCCTTGAAGTTTCGGCCAAGCTCCACCTTTGGGGATGGAATCCAAGCTCCAAGCTTTGTTGTTGATTCCAAGCTCAAGGATTGGTTTCCCTATCACTTTATATGATTCCTTGATGTGTGCTAGCACTTAGAAAAATTACAACAATTCTTCCTTTGCTCTTGATGAATTCGGCCAAGCCAAATGGGAGAGAAAAAAACTGCACTTTGGGCGTGAACTTAGAAGGAGCGAAGAAGTGTGAATGACTTGTGTATAATAGATATACCAAATATCTAATATTTGGTAAAAATTCAATCAATTTAACTTTGAGTGTAAAACAAGCTTCCATCATTTCCTACACTAACTTCCATCACCAAAAAGGTGAATGAATGACAAGTGATGTGACTTGATGTGACTTGTGGGCCCCACTTGAATTCAAAATCCGAGTGGGCCCGCAAACACTCCCGGGCTCGGGTTCGCTAATTCCGAATTAACGAATTTTCCGTTGCGACGTAATTAAATCAAATTTAATTAAATAATTATGCCTAGTAAAATTATATTCATGTCTCTAGCGAATTAATTCTAAATTAACTCGTTCGCCCGAATTAAAATCTAATTTTCATTCCGTTATGAAATCTAATTTCATTTAATATATCGAATATATTATTTTATCGATTAATTCCAAATTAATCGTTCTCTCTCTTCAAATAGTATTTTATCCCAGATAAAATCTCTCTGTAATTAATCCTAGATTAATTATGTTCGAATCATACGTCATCGGTGAATCTTCGGGAAGCAACCCATGAGATCCCTGGATATGTTGGCAGTAAATCCGGTCGTCGGACTATTCGAACATGTACGTACCTAGTACTACATTTTTACCGATTTACGAGACATGGTTGGCTTCTAGCAAAGCATTGTGCCTACCCAATTCTCCAGAAATATTCTTAAAGGAATATATAATCTATGTCAGGCGTAGTATACGTAGTATTGCGTATTGCGATCTGGGGCTGGAATAGTGTCTACCCCGTACGAAGCATATATCGGATCACAAGCAACTAGTCTCTTTAATCGGATAATCATGACCTTGTCATATTATCCCGATGGTTACAACCAATTAGAGTACCAGTTATGTATCCCTGCTTGATCATCATCTCCATATGACTGAAGTGATACTTCCATCTTGACATCACACCCAATACACTACTATTCTCAATAAACCCAGAAGAGGCGTACACAGAACCTGTTAAAGTCCTGGACGACCAAAACCAAAGCGTATTGATTGTCACAAGTACTAGCGATGCAAGTCTCAGGTTAAGACCAAATACACCTACCCTGATGCGGATTCCCATAGACACATAGTCATACTACCAATGGAATTCCGCGGGGTCTATTCAGAGCAAAGCTGTTTCTGTACCATCAGTAAACACAACCTCCTATCACACTTGCATAAGTATCCAATACTTAAATATATGAGAACTATGCCGTTACGCTTCCATAACACGCACAAGTGCAATAATAGTCTATTCCGCATTATCGATGTCCAGTCTCGATAATACTACGACTAGAGATATTTAATGATTAAACCTTTATGGATTGATATTATCTCATATCTAATAATCTGGAACTAATCATAAGGAATTTTATCATTTATATATTAAAGTAATCAAATTACAAAATGATAAAATGCAATTTCATTGTCACATAGTTAATTTGTACAAAAACCACAATGTCTTTTACAAATAGTGATACTATGGGTCATAATTGTCCAACAGTTGTGGAACTCCTAAGATTGGATCGGTGCCCCGCGTAGCGGAAATGGGTATAACCTATGGATATAAAGCATTAGAGTAATTTTAAATTATTTAATAAAATACTATATTCCATTACAAGTGTATAGGAAAAAATTAAGGCTGAATCGGAGTCCGGAAACTAAAAAACGAAGAAAATAAAATTTAGTGTGCGCACGCACATGATGCGCGCTACAGTACGCATTGTGCTTGCAAGCCCAATTTTTTTTAATTGTTTCCCAAATCAATTCCTGCAGCTCTTTTTCCATAGAGCTGAAGGAATTATGATCTATTACCCTAATTTCCCCCGGTCTTCCCTAAACATTTCAAAAACATCCAAAATTTATTTTTAACATCAAAACCAACATCAACACATGTTATAGAACAAAATTTAAGTTTTTCAAAATATTAAATACTTTTACAAAAACATAAATTTATTCTAAATACGCATTTGCGTAAATTTTGAATCCAAAACACAAACAAAATTAGAATCCCAATAAGAAATGTCTCGTGAACAATTCTAGGTCACCCAAAGGTGGTCAAATGATTCTAGAATGGTATTCACAGCTCTAAGCTTTAATCTAGAGTTCCAAATTCTAATTTTATATTTATGTCTAACATAAATATTTTGACCTAATAACAAGTATATTGTGTTTATACTTGCAAAGCATCCTAACACAATTTATTAGCCTTATTTCAACATTAAGTTATGTGATCATGTATCCAATACATAAAAGAACATAACTTAAGATAAGTTCAAACTTACCTAGCAAGCTTGATGCAAAGATCCAATCTTCTTCTTTTCGTTGAAATGGTAGGAGAACCTCCAAGGTTTGCAAGCTTCACTCCAAGATCCAATCTTGATTCCAATGTTAGCAAGCTTCAATCCAAGATCTAATCTTGATTTCTCTTAGATGAAATATTGTAGAGACCTCACAAGCTTCTCTAAACACTTCTCTAACTTAGGCTAATTTCTCTAAGAATTTGCTTGTGCTTAGCTTTCTCAAGCTATTGCTTTTGCTTTGCTTAATTAAAACCTTCCTAAATCTTGCTATTGATAGCAAATCTTAGGCAATTTTTAATTAATAAAAGTTGTAATAAACTTTTAGGTGGACTTAATCTAATTTATCCAAATATGTATAATTGGGTGTGACTAATCTCAATTGTCTACTACTTTGATTTAATCCAATTAAATCATGATAAAGATTAGGAAATGAATTAGTTAAATGTTTGTCACTTTGATTTAATCCAATTAAATCAAGACAAAACCACCTATTATTACATACTTACAATTATCATAATATCCTCAAATGGTAGAGATAATTATGATTTTATAATTAAGCCCTTGTATAATTACTGAATTAATCCAATTAGGTTAAAGTAAATAATCAATATTATCCAATAACACTTGATTATCTTAATTAATAATTATAATATCGAATATTATCTTCTATCAAAATTAATTGACTACCAATGTACTCAACGAGTACGTTTCATATTGGGGCTCTCTAAGTTCAGACACGTTCGTCATATAAGCCTAATTCGTGAAGAACACGAATGACCTTTCTGAACTATACAAGTCGAGGCTATCACATATGTTTATCAATCCCTCCGTCATAGGCTATCCGAGTTATGCTTAGGAAACATAGAATACACCGTCAAATTTTCTAGGTGCACATCTCATGTCGATATGTCCACGATTCTTTATAACTGATGCGATCCACCCTAGGTGATCGACTTTGGCCAAAGCTTTAAGAATCGTGACTTTACTCACATGGATACCTAAACCCTTTATGGTCCACATACGGGCCGACGAATCCTATCTTACTTCGCATTTGATTACTGAGTGCATCGGTCTACACCCAACGAACATCTAGAGGCCAGACCATGAAAGATTTCTGACATACATGTCATCAAAGTGTGTAGGATCTCATAAAAAATCAATGCTATCCTATAGTCAAAGGATTACATATGCTACTCGACTCGAGGAGATTCATATTGACGGTGGTGTGTACGTCCAACTATTAGGAATCACCTGTGAGTCATTCAGTATTCGGTCCAACCAATACCCACACATCTGTACGAGTTTCCAAAACTCATGGTACATCGGGTTAAACCATTGGAACTTCAATTCCAATATACGACATGTGCTAGTCTTATAGGTTATAGAAATTTGACCGTATTTCAAAACCAATGACTAGGAATATTTACTTTAAGAATAGTTTATAATAGTAATACTTATCCCAATATCGGACCACCTAGTATCCAATATTACTACAAGACTATTATAAGGTTGATGTCATACTTAGCATATCTATACATCAATCTAATACGCATAATGACAATACCATTAATAAGGTATGAAAAGAAAATGTAGTTATTTTATTAATAAATAATAAAATGTACAATTCAGATTTGCACTCTAAGCATCAACTCCAACAAACTCCCACTTACTTAGTGCCAATCTGGATGGTACCGCAGTCTCATCTCCTCCACATGTTTATCCAATATCTTAGGAGGTAAGACTTTTGTAAGCGGGTATGCTATATTGTCTAGTCCTTGAAACTTCAAGACCACTATGTCTTTACGTTCAATAATCTCTCTAATTATGCGGTATTTCCTTTCCATGTGCTTAGACTTGGAATACGCCCTCGGCTCCTTAGCCTGCACAATGGCTCCGTTATTATCACAGTACAATGGGATCGAATCCGCAATACTAGGCATAACGCCAAGTTCTGTGATAAAATTTTGAATCCATACAACTTCTTTAGTAGCTTATGAAGCCGCTATAAATTCCTCCTTAATGGTGGAATCACCTGTTGAGCCTTGCTTTGAACATCGCCAACTAACCCACCACCGTTAAGGGTAAATATGTATCCTGATGTAGATTTTCTTTCATCTGGATTTCCTTGGAAGTCGGAGTCTGTATAACCCTTAACTTGTAGCTCATATTCTCCATATATCAGAAACTTATCCCTAGTACCTTTAAGATATTTCAGGATATGTTTCACGGCTGTCCAATGATCATTACTTGGATCATATTGATATCGGCTGGTCACACTGACGCTGAAACTGATGTCAATGTCTAGTACGTAGCATATCATACATTATGCTTCCAATATCAGAAGCATATGGCAAGTTAGACATCCTAACTCTCTCTTCCTCAGTTTGAGGTGTCATTTTCTTTGATAGATGTATGTCGTATCGGAAAGGTACATTTACTGCCTTACAGTTGGCAAAACTGTACCTTTCTAACATCTTATCTATGTACGTCGATTGTGACAACCCTATAAGCTTCCTAACTCTATCTCAGTAGAGCCTTATACCTATTATATAGGAAGCTTCACCCATATTTTTCATGGAGAAGTTCTTGCAAAGGTAGGATTTCACACTTTGTATCAATCCTATATATTTTCCTATGATAAAGATGTCATCTACATATAAGACCAGGAAAATTATCATGCTCCCACTCACTTTCTTATAAACCAATGGTTCTTCCTCGTTCTTGATGAATCCAGATAA